>CABHPH010139687.1:668-50495 GCA_902168325.1 Peromyscus nudipes
AAAAAAAACAGATCTAACAAAAGGAGAAAGAAAAAACAAAGATGCAAACAAACAAAAAGAACTGAAACACAACAGCTTTAGCTTTTCACTTTGGAAGTTTGTGCATACTTTTGTAGAAATCAGTGTGCTCTAAAAAGCAATGACTCTATCAGTGTCTCCAAGTAGCTTGGTTTACAAGATGGACTTAGAGACAGATGGTACTTACACAGTTTGAGTAGAGGGTAATCATATATTCTTAGGGAAATGATAACTGCTTCAAGGACATTTTTATTTAAATGTGCCATGGTACTGACCTTTAAAATACAGACCTGAATATTCTTTATCAGCAAATTAGCCATTATTATATTCTTATAAAATTCCAAATCATTGTCTGTACCTAGAAAAAGAGAAAAACAATCACATCAAATTATTCCTTTATTGGCATGAAAGTGGAAAAGAGATATATTGGGGTCCCAAGGTGAGTTGTAGGGGAAAGGTAGATATTATCAAGATATCTTATATATGTATGAAATTTTCAAAGAATAAATAAAAATATTATTCAAAAATTTTGCCTTTATTGTATTTTTATTCAATATTCCTGCTCACTATCATTTGGTGAAAAAATTCAGGTGCTATGTCTAAGGAGAACCATATAACATTTTGAAAAAGAAACAATTGAAATGAAGTAAATAGAAAAAATATACATATGCCTATATATGTGAATATATGGTTGTTTTATGTACCTTTGGTTATAAAATAAATATTCACTAAAACATTAAATAATCATGCAGATTATTTCTACTGAATTATATGACTCCTACATCAGAAAAGTAAATTCAGAAATTATAATAGTCATTGACTTGTATAAGCTCACCCTACCTTAGGTGAGCCTTCAAGAATAAAAGTAAGCAGCAGCCCATTCACACATACAGCAAACTGTAGACCTTAGTCGTCAAGCATTCCAATGACAGACATTCCATAAGGCTTATTTTCTTTAGAAAATAAATGGACTCCAATGGTGTTGGAGAGACGGTTAAGAACCCTGCCTGCTCTGGCACAGGACCTGGGTTCTATTCCCAGCACCCACACAGCAGCTTAAAACCATCCCTAACTCCAACTGCAGATGATCTTACACCTTCTTCTGGCCTCCGAGGACACTGCACACATGCTCTGATCAGGCATACATGCAGGTCAAATATCCACACATATGACATATACTCATTTTTATGAAAATCAAAAGTTAAATTTAATAAACACAAATACTCAATGTAACTTCTACACAGTGTTTTAGTCCCAGCAATGGTTCCAAGTGAGGAAGTTTGGAGTTAGCACAGAGTCCTCAGGGGACAGAAATTGTGTCCAAATCTCACTTCGTGAACTTTCTTTTCTTGATAATTATTTGAAAAATCACTCCTAATGATGTGGCAAGTCTGTGAACAGGATATGAACTGCTTCCTGTCTCTGTACTTTTCTTTTTATATTTTCTTTTTGTTACTCAAGCAACCCTGACTCCCCTAACTTAGACTCATCTGAATGAAGTGAGACAGGCCTCAACATGAAAGGAAATCATGGTTTCTGTCGCTTACGACACTGACTTGAATGAAATTTCTAGATAAATAACTAGAATATGAAAGAGCCAGTGTGGATGGCCATGATTCCCACATCAGGGACATCTGAAAACACCGTTTGTCCTCCATGGCCAAGTTGACCTCTGTCCTTCATTCTGGGCACTCCAGACAGAAGAATCCCTCCCCTTCCCCTCTCCTCTCCCTTCCCCTCTCCTCCCCCTTCCCCTCTTCTCTCCCTCCCCTGCTGCTTTCCAGAAACCTGACAACAGTAGGTCCTGCTGCTAGTAAGTGGTGTGAGCAGGAATTTAAACATTCTGGAAGCCTCTAGCTCCTGTCTCTCTAGAAGCCATGGACACAACCCAAGTCTCCAGTTTCTTTTCATGTACCCCACTTTTGTCTTCCTTCTTTCAAAAAATTAGATGAGTTACAAGCCAGACTATGCATTTTTTAAAAACTGAGAATTGGCTTGTTCCTACACATTCCCTCACTTCTTGTCCTCAGATGTTAGCATCATCCTTCATGTTTCAAATGCTCCAGCGCTGTGCTCCTCCCCAATTATTTACAACCCATTACGACGGCAAACATTTGGAAGCAAATCCAATGTAAACATTGGAAGAATTCCTAGTTCTAATCGAGATGCATTGACTTAGTTTTTGTAAGCTTAAGGCATGCATTTGGCCATTTTTATTTCCCCCCTTTTTTCCTGAAGACTGAATCATAATTTCACACATAATAAAAATAAAAGGAGAAGAAAAGAAAGGAATCTTTTAAAGCAAGAAAAGTCCAACTTAAAATAAAATGAAGTCCTGAAGGGAGGTCTAAGATCACATCACGCCCCAACTTGGTCAATTTTGGATGGCTTTTGGGTCCTGTGATTATAATCAAGAGTAGTGAATTTAGAAAATTCTGTGGAATAGATGCTTCTCCCTAGGAAATAATTTCCTGCATATATGTACTCCCCTTGGTGTCTTTTAAACACTTTACCAATAGATGCTCAACATATTAGGGAGGCTATCATTGTGATCTCCAGTTCACAACGAGCTATTGTTGCAAGATAAGCCCACCAGAGAACACACAGACACCCTTAAAACCAAAAGGAAAGTCTTTATTACCAGCCAACAGCTGCTCAGGGAACTTGCCCAAATCATGCAGCCCTGATCCCCAAAGTTCCTTGTCTCTTATTCTCAAAACCCACATCCTGGTTGACACACTTCCGTTAACAAGAAGCAGAACTACATGAGCCAAAAATCAAGGCTTAGTACATTTAGGGACTTTCCTGGATCCTGGAACTATGGACCAGGTCCATGATGTACTAGACCTTTGTTCCCATTTGGCAGGTGTTGAGGCCTATGTACTAGGTTTTAAGGTCAGAATGGTGTCTGTAACATGGCATTCCCATGGTGTAGGGAGGATGGGATGGGACCTGCCTTGTCTGAGTCTACCAGCCTGGACTGACTCCCCAGGGGAGACCTTGCCTTGGAGGAGGTGGGAATGGGCAGTGGATTGGGGTGGGGAGGGCTGGGGGTGGGAGGAGAGAGGATGGGGGAATCTGTGGCTGATATGTGAAATTAAGTTAATTATAAAATAAAAATATTTTTAAAAAACTTGGCATTAGCTGTGTTAAGGTCTGAAGGCCTCTTAAACTCCCCCTGGTTCTAAGAGTCAAATCATGGACTCATCATGAAGCGGGGAGTTATATTGTCACTTCAGCACTTAATGGAGTTCACTCTCTGTTTAACACAGTTAAGAAGACAGTTGAGCAGGCAAGGTCCTATAGTGAGAGCTGGGAGCAAAAGGATTAATGGTCCAGCCATGACTGTAAGGAGAGTAGTCAACCAAAGGGACCAGGAAAACAAGACAGTTCTTAGACACTTGGCATCTCCATTCTCTTTTCTGAAGGTTATTTCTGAGCATTGAAATTCCAGAGGCAGAGAAGTTGGAGGTCATGGGCTATATCGAGCAATGGTCTTCTTATTCACAGAGTGATACACGACATCACGTGGCAAGAGAGCAAACACAGGAGAAACAGGAGACCATTGGACCGCTGTTGCACTGACTGACCCACCTCCATGATTACAGAAAACCATCCGTGAGAGGAGCCCTAATGACTTCATAACCCTCCTTAAGCTTCATCTTCCCACATAGTTACCCTGACGACTCAAACTCCACTGCATGAACTTGAGTGACGCATTCAAACCATAGCAGGGGTATTGGTTTCTCTCTAAAGGAAGCAAGCAGCTCTGTTGTTTCGTCTTCTCCCATCTCTCATTAGGTGTTCTTGAGGAAATGCACACTGTTTCTAATATCAGAAGAGTCTGGCCAAGGGCTGACTAAGGTGGTTCTGTGAAGGCCTCAGGACCAGGACTAGGTTTGGCAGCTTTGATGATAAAATGATAATGAGCCATAAGAGCACTGAGAATATTTCCATTTGCAACTTGATTGGCACACAGAAGAAACATTGTTTACTAGAACAAGCGATGTGCATTTGCTAACCCATTGGTCACATTTCTGGAGCAAGTGCTTGTGGGCCCTTTAAGTCCCAGGAATCCCCAGAAACCAGAGAGGAACAAGATTTAGTTGGTTTGATGTGTGTGACTGGAGGTCACAAGAGGAGTTCCTGTTCTAAGGGTTACCACCTCCTTGGTTCCACGGCCACATGTGGTAAACCAGACCTGTCCCCTACAAGAGAGTGACAGTAAGTTGTGTGTGCAGGGAACACAGCTAAGTGCACGTGACGTGTACTCTCAGAGGAGTTCCTCCCTGCACAGCCTCTGCCTCCCCTGGAATACATCCCACCTATGTTTCCAACATTCTGTCTTCCACCTCTCTCCCCACCCAGGGACGCACAGAGCAGTCCCAGTAGTCTGAAGGGATCACACAAGGCGAGGAAGTGGGATTGGTGCTCAAGCTAAGCCAGCCTCGGCTTCCTCATTCCATTTGTAACCTGTGCATGCCCCACACAGCGTGTTGGGCAAACATGATGCTTAGCTAAATTAAGCTGACCAGTCAAGCAAATCCTATACAGTCTCCAACAGTAAAGAGAGAAGCGCCTCTCAGCCC
Organism: Peromyscus nudipes; assembly: GCA_902168325.1. Lineage (NCBI taxonomy): Eukaryota > Metazoa > Chordata > Mammalia > Rodentia > Cricetidae > Peromyscus > Peromyscus nudipes. The sequence continues at coordinate 5,276 of CABHPH010139687.1, forward strand.
CACCTCATTAGCCAGGCAGCAGCTGCTGAGCCCAGAGGAGCCAGGTAAAGGGTAGACTTGACAATTGCTCATAGCCCCACTGACCTGAATTGCACTTTGGGCACATGAATCATCCTGGCATCAGCCAACCAATTATTCAGTGGCAACTATTCAGTATTCGTAGTTGTCTAGATGATTGACGATATTACTTTGAATATGTAAAATAAAAATCTATTTTAGTAAAATAATAATTTCAACAGAAATATAAACTGCAAAAATAATTAAAAGTAAAAATAAGAAGAATTTTTAAATAAAATGCATTGAATACTTGGCTTTCAATCAATTCCCACCCCACACCCTCAATTCAGAAAAAAAAAAAAAATGTCATGTCCCTGATTGTATTCTCTTGCAAAGCATCTATTTAAGTGGCTCATGGACCAGTTCCTGAAGCAAGGCCCTGGAGCAAGAGCCTTCACCTGGGTGGGCCAATCCTGGTCTGTAGCTTTCATCTCTGGGAGAATGTTACAGAATTTCTAGTTCTGACAGCAGATTGGCTAGTTCCGTTTGTTTCTCTCATCTCCTCTGTAGACCTGTCACATTTTGTAGAGGATGGAAAATATGAAGCTCACATTCCTCTGGATGGTTTGGAGCCCCAAGCCCAGAGCCCACATGTGCCACCGTGGGTGAACTGCAGAGTTCAAAGCTTCGGTCCTCCTAATTGTTATCAACTGGTCCTTTCTGAGGAGGGAGCGTGAGAAACACCAGGAAGTGTGATAAATGGCTCTGAGTTGGCCCAGGGATCCGCACACCAAACCTAACTCCACAGATGCTTCAAAAGCAAGCTTGTTATTAAGAGAGAGTGAAACATTCAGCTATTGGGGCAAGCTGTGACCAAGAAGGTTCCAGAAATCTCACGGAACAGTGGTTGCAGTGCTGATGTCTGTGGCTGCTCTGTAGCTCACTCAGACCCCTGATGACTCAAGGGGCATGAACAGAGAGACTCCCAAACTCTGGAAGAAGGTGTTTTGTCTTGAGCCTTGGATAAACACTCAGGCCACCTATGTTTGTATTTTGTTCCCTCCTAGTAGGTAAAGAACACTCTTCTACCTGCCACTTCTCCCATTCAACTTCATATCCAAGGGATGCTGACTTGAGACTGTGAGGGTCTGTGACAGCTTCAGCACCTACCACATGTTATTGATGGTTTATACAGCCAAGTTGCAAGCCAGCTCTCCTAACCACACCTTCAATTCCTCAGCAACAAGGGCACACAACAAAGTGGACAGCAAACCAGAACTAGCGGCTTTCTAGAAAGGCTCCCAAACAGCAGCAAGGACCGAGTCAGGGGGTAGTATCCAAAACTCTCACACACCATTGAACAAAAACCATAATCTTTGCTTTTTCATAGTGTGGTCATTAGTGTTTCAGTTTGTGTTGAACTGAGAAGCAAGACTTCATTTGGAGAAAAACTCTAGATAATACTAATATCTGAGTAACAAAAAACAAACAAACAAACAACAACAACAAAAAACAAGAGAGGAGAAGAGAGAGAAACAAAAAGTTATAACTTCTTTCTGAATTTTGTTTAGCATCCAACCTCTCCCTGCCTGCCACACTTGACCCACGGCAATAGAAACAACAAAGAAACTTGTGATTGTTCACGGGGATTCAGAATGTTCTGTGGTTCTTGAATCATCGCTTCATGCTCACTATTGCAAAGCCCTGCCATCAGAACCAAGGCAGAGTTCCAACAAGTCTGGGCATTGGGCACTCTGCTAGGTCCTGGGATCAGAAGTAAAATTATAGCTGCCTAAAGAGCGTGCCACTCCTGCGTTGGTTAGCCTAAAACAACTTCAGCATCTTTCTCACCGTGCTTTTTACTATCCCCAATGCACTAACACCCCCTCAACACACACACACACACACACACACACACACACACTAGCCTTTCCTGTTATCAAAGACCCTGTTTTCATTATCACCTTTTATGATCTGCTTTCTGCTGTGAAGAACATTGCTCAGCTTGACTTCGACTTTCAACTGACTAGTGAGTTCATCCTTCTACATTTCCTTCACAGCAGAGAAGCCTGGCCTAGCTACTGTAGCCTGAAAACTGAGGGCTGTGCAGGGGGCATGTGGAGCCCTGACAGAATGGCATCTACTGGCCTACATTCAAGAAGGAGTCCAGAGCTCCTCTGAAGGTAGAAGAGACAACATTCCTGCATGCCAGGAGAGACCAGGGACTCCACTTCTCCCCTGTTCTGTGAAGACAACCCTTCCAACAGCCAGGGAGAACCGCATGGGGACCTGGAGTGCCAGCATTATTCCTGTGAGGAGTATCCTCAGAGGACCAGCTGTTTTGGCATTTTGACAAAGGTTCTAAACTGTGCCCGTCTCCCCTGGACGGTTGCCTCTTTCACAGCTCTTCTCTCCGATGTTGCCGTTTCCAGGCTCTTTCCTGTTCCATCTTCGCAGGTTTACCACCAGCACACTGCTTAGCCCCTCCTATGAGTCAGTGTTCAGGCGAGGCTTGGCTAGCTGCCCCGCGGGCTCTCCAGGATATGCGACAGTGAACAGGGCAGCATCTCTTTCCCTTTCCTCCTGCCAAGTTAAGATACATAGTAATGAATGAGCAACCAGTCTAATTGGACTCATCTGATTATTTTAGGATTTTCAGTATAAAAAGAATCTCATCCAGGCTGTTTATTGATGGAATTCAGATCCAAAAATTCTGGAAAGATTTTGTAAGTGTGGAACTAGCCATTGGAGAGAGAGGGCAGCTCTCTGACTGCCTTCCATTGAATACAGTCTGCTTGGAAATCTTTGCCAGTTGCGCATGTGCGCATGCGTGTGATTGCTGCTCATATTGCCCTTAAGGTTTTTCTTATGAGAGCAAAGTCTCAGAATTATTCATGATCGTGTTGGAAATAGTATCAATACATCCATCCCTTTTCTTTCCCTTTGAATTTGGCTTGCAAAAAAACTAAATATGAAAATCCTGGCCTTGAAGACAACCTAGAAGCAGCTCTGCAGGGCTAGCCTCCTCTCATAGGAGTGTCGGATATCACATGAGAGGAGCACTGTGGTGACCTTTAATGTTTCTCTTTAATAGGGTGGAGGGTGGGAGGGATTTCAGAGAAGGATGCTTGGAGTGGGTAACTCCCACTGAGAGCACTGAACTTGGAAGCCTGGCAGTTCTTCAAGTTAGGAGACTCAATTGTCTTGACTACAAAATAACCTTATATTTATTTATTGCCAAGTGTTCTATATAAGAAATAGACTGGGGACCTGCTCTACAGTCTGCTGCTCAAAGAAACCTTTAATGAGGGTTTCCTGGTCCACTTGTCTCTCCCAGGACTTCAGAATGTCTGCAGTCACACAAGGTTAAGATAATGACCATCAGACCATTCCATTCCTCACATTTCTGCTCAGAGAGAAATGAGAATGTGATTCCCTGCTGTGCAGACATCCTTTTTTATTAATACTGGATGAACAAGAATGTGAGCACGTTTGGATGCAGAGAAAATGGACAGAATTGCAAATGCACAGCGTTGAAACTCAGGGTCTGAGACTGGGCTTTCAAAGTAGAAGTGATAGGAAAGGGGGAAAAATTACAGAGATTCACAGCAGCCAAAACGAAGCAGGCTGGCATATTAAAACTGCCACAGGATGCCAGTGAGGTCTGGGAGTACATGGCTGGCTCTAGAGGAAAGAGACAATGTCAGAAATGGAGACAACATCAAGCTTCAGGGTGCTGCATTTTGTTTGAGCTCATTCTATTCATCTGAAGGTATAGTCTGCTTCTGCAAACATTTGGCAATGAGCCCCCTCCCTATATCCTGTACCACACATATTTTCATGTGTTGAAGGCCAGCTATTAGGTAATTGTCTCATTTTAGCCTTATTTATGTATGTCTTTGTATTTCTGGTCTACACATTTTGAGGTCAAAGACAGTGGCACACTTTTCCTGATTCCTTACACATGGCAGCATCAATACCACTGCACTGCATAATCTAAGGAAACCATCCCCAGGAACTTTCTGGTATTCCTGGAGTCACAGCTATGGTTTTGGTAGGCACTGAATGAGGACTTGTTGATTTGATGCCATCAAGGGTTCTAGGACAATCTAAAAATTGTAGAATTGCTTAAGTGGCCTGGGAAAAAAGAAAATTCTTTACCTTAGTTACAGTGATGATGCTGTTGAATAAATGCTCTTCGGATTTTAAAATGTCAAGGAAAGGTACATATATTCCTAGTTTGGGCTGCAGAGCTGTCCTCACATGAATTCTTGTACTAACTACACAGCTAGATGTGCAAATGCCAACCACTCCAGCAGGGTAGCAGCTGCCCAAGAGGAGTTCACAAATTTTCATGAGAAAGAGCCTCTGAGCCAGCTTCTATATCACCTGCCCTGAGATCTGTTTTGGATTCTGGGAGAATTGAATACAATGAAGATTCAATGAACCAAATGTTCTGTCCGGGCGGACACAGGAACTTAGAGGTTTCCAACTATGAGAGTTCAGTCCAGTTTTCATCCAAATGTCCCAGGGAGTGCCAGAAGTTTCATTTCATCAGTGGAAAATGAGATGAATCCCTCTCTGGATCCATAAAAATGCACAGTTCTCATTAAATAGTATTAACCATGTTCTCTTTGAGCAGATGGCTCGGGTGAAAACTGCAAATGCCTGTCTCCAACCACAGAAAATCAGTGATAAAATCATCAATGGCCATCGGTTTACTAGGCAGACAGCAGTAAGTTCAAAGTGAACCATCTAATTAGAAGAAGGTGCTGTAATCAAGGGTCCACATTCAGAAAGGTTGAGAGAGAAAAGGGACCATCTGATGGAGAATGGGTCCTGACTCCTGATTTGCAAAGCCCTGACAACCCTTGGCTCAGCTTGACTTCTTGAGGCTAAAAAAAAAAAAAAAAAAAAAAAGACACTGATACATTAGCAATGCTGATTGGCTTTGAGGAAAGGTTTCTGAAAAGAAACAAATGCACAGAAATCAATTAAATCCTTAAGCAAGACTTGGTTCCCACCGGTCAGCTCCCTGGACATTATCCTTCCGGACCATCTCCTTTGTCGTTTGTCTGTTTTCTCTTTGTTCCATTTCCCTTCCCGCTTTCTCTCTTATCTCTTTATTTTAGTCTCCCTTTTTGTCATATGCTTCTTAGAATTAAGATTTTCATCTTCAATGCCGCATTTTCAAGAATCTGTTGAATTTTTTAAATACAATAAGCTGATTTGCAGTCAGGGACTGCCTACAGGCGCGGGACATACTTTGAATTGTGCTCGCATTCCACTGGTGTGAATGGAGACAGGCAGGAGGCTGGGCTTTGTAGACTTCTGGCAGTGCAAGGATAAGACTCAAAATAAAGAAAGACCCTCCATGAGCAGTGTGATCTGCGAAGATGAGACAGAGACGCTGGGATCTGAGTGACTGTGAAATACCCCTAATGAACTCTCCAGCTCGGCTCTTCCTCTGCACTCCCTTCCAGAGCAGGGGAGACTACAAAGCGAACCATCAGGCTTGAAAGAGCAGCTAGTGGGAGGGAGGAAGACAAAGTCCCGGGCTGGAGGGAGACTCTGCATTAGTGATAAGCCGCCAGTCCCACAGGCGGGACACTTCTTCCCCTCCTGCGGAAAGCGTTTTCTTAAACACACTGTCTTCCTTCGCTGGTGTCCCTCATTAACTTCTGTTTTGCTAATGTGCTTGCTGGAAAGAAGCAGAATGGGTTTTCTATTTATCTGCATGTTGTGTAAACAGCTACTGAAAGCCAGGGAGGCGAACAGCAGGGTTGTATTTGAAGAGTGTTGGAGTTATAGGGAATCTGGCAAACACTCGTAGACCACAATCAGGGGCTTACAAAAGATGGGAGTCCGGGGGAATCTGGAGCTGAAATACATAAGGTGTGAACACACATGGATCTATTTTGTCTTCCTGTTAATTTATTCTCCCCTCCCCCACTGCTCTGCGTGTGTGTGTGTGTGTGTGTGTGTGTGTGTGTGTGTGTGTTTTATTTCCTCTCTGAAAGTGCTTAGGCAAAGATAAAAGATAACTGAATTAAGTAATTGGATCAGTTCAGGAGGAAACTACTTAAACCAAATATTAAATTTCAAAAAAGAAAACAAAGAAGAATACACCATCACTATCAGGCCCACAACAATGAAACCCACCCAGCATTTCCCTGGGCTGCTTCTCTTTTAAGAGTTTCATCCCTGACACTTGGAATACACCTTTTCAAATGTAAATTTCAACATCAGGAGTGATTGATTCAGACCAACATTGCCTGAGCAGCCCGTCCACAGTTCCTATGGGGGCCTGTACTGTACAATGAGATCCCTCTGTGCACAGAACAGACCTGGACTAGGAACCAGGCTGAGCTGCTTGCTGGAGATAATACACAATTGCTTGAGTTCCTGTATTAGAAATCAAGGGTCTGATGGGGGAAAACTGATGGAAATCACAGGCACAAAGCACTTTTATTTTTCTAGTAAACACACACAAAAGTACAGTAATTTAGAAAATGGGTTCTCTTCATAATTGAATCTGCTGCACAGATTCTCAACATTCAACGCTGCAGTATTTAAAATCCCCCAGTCTCTTAGACAACTCTATGACTTGTGAGCGTTTTGTAGCAGTTATCAGTAGTGGCACATCTAGCAAGTCATGTCCTCTGTCTAATGCATTTTGTCATGTGCTAAAGGACAATAGGCATCATAGTCTGCGTCTGTACTGTAAGCATGAAGTAGTATCATGTATGCAAAGACTTTAGCACAGCACCTGGAAGGATGCAAACAGCCAACACCCACTCCCTACGTTCTGCATAATCTTGCAAAACCTTTCATTAATAAGGAACCTGGCTGTTAGAAATAAAATAACACTAACATCTTTTTTGAATTATTTAAAGGAAATTTAAATTGGAGCAATTGAAGATTTACAAAAAACGTGCAGACGTCACGATGTCTATGCTTGGTCTAGATCTCCGAGTTAGCATCTAACATGATCGCCATACGTCCGTTTGCCCTTACCTTAGGCTCGTCCCACTCCTCTCATAACTTAACCCATTTACATTAATCTACGTCTTGCCTTGTGGTTTTTTACCTTTCTTTCATTCTATATGTTCGACTCCCTCCATGTCTTGTTGGCATCTCCTGCACACCTAGGTTCCTCTACTCCTTCCTTTCTCACTGCCTGGAAGGCCCACCTACACTTCCTGCCTAGCTATTGGCTATTCAGCTCTTTATTAAACAAATCACAGTAATGAATCTTCACACAGTTTACAAATATCGCACAGCACATCTGTGAAGCCCAAGAAACTGACATTGATGGATTACTACTAACTAAACTCCAGACTCACTTTGTTTGAATAATACTGGCCTTTTGAAGAGGGTTTCTTTTGTAAAATGCCCAAGATTGATTTTATCTGTTGCTTTTTTCCCCTCAAGTCTAAACCAGGAATGTTGGTTTGAGAAAGAAATCCTCAGATGTACAGCATATTTCCATCATTTGCCTGAAGGTTCTTCATATCAACAGGCTTTATTTCTAGCATAGTTGAGGGTGATTAAGGCAATACTGTCACAGTTTCTCCATTGTAAAGTAGATAAATTTTTTTGCATTTTAATGTTGATTAAAATTAGAAAGCATGTTGCCAAGTCCAGTTCAAATGTAAAGGAGGAAAATTAAACACTATGCCCTGTAACCTAAAAAAAAGAACGACATTCTTTTGTAAAGCTTTGACACTTTTTTCTCTTCTATATGTTCTCTCTATTCAAATAGATCCATGTGTGTGTCTGTATATCTATACTATACTTTGCCCATAATTCAATTCAATCTTACTTTGGTGTTCAAATTCATCTTTGGCTGTGGGTCTTCAATAATTGCAATCATCAATGCCAAGCAGAAAGAAATTTTGAGACTATTTCTATCAGAAAGAAAAAAAGACAAAACAAAACATCTTAGCCACAGGGTAGTCAAAAGCTATAAAACAGAGGCAATGAGCATGTGAGAGTCAGATTGGTGGTCGTGTTTCAGATGCTTTAATGATGGTAGTAAAAGAGTGTGGCATTGTGTACAACAGAGAGCAGAGAGCTGATTTGGTTGGCTGTCCCTGATCACTTTGGATTCAGACTTTGTCTCCAGGAGCTTGTGATTCAGAAAACATTGCTTTGGAGCCTGTATTTATATGTATGGATCAGGATAGTGAACCCAAGTAAGGTGCGACATAGAAGTTGGTTTTTACTGTTACTTGTTGTAACATGGTGAGAGTCAATATTTTTATCAGTGAAGATACCAGACTACAGTCCTTCATTGTGCAGAGGAACCACTAACTACAATGAACTAATCAAGTAGAGAAATTAGGCCTGTAAACAGTATAGATACTTTTTAACTTTTATGATCAAGGAAGGAGAAGAATTCTAGATAAAGAGATGGATATTTACATTTACATTGAATGAGATGAGAGTTACCATAATTACTCTAATGCCATACAAGTCATAATGTGGCATTTCACATGTAGGGGATGTCCAAAAATTCTACGTGTGATCTATATGGAATATGTGATACTGCTTGCTTTTACTTCCCATGCTTTTTGCTAGTGTTGAAGGACTTTATGAAATCATGCTTTGAATGTCACTAGTAAGGTTCTTAAAATGTTAACACTCCTAAGAAATGCCTCAACAAGAAAGTCAGGTAGGGAAAACATGGGTAGTATTTTTGTGTTCTTTTAGGACACCAAGCATTTCCTTGCTTCAACGATGTCTACACACACACACACACACACACAGACGCAGGTAGGCAGACAGACAGACACACATGCACACGGACACGGACACATACACAGTGGGGGGGGGTAAACAGATTGACTTCTGCTTGTCCTTTAGGACTCTGTTCAACGTTTTGTTTCTCATGAAGCGTCTCCACTTTTTGAGCTCATTCTCAACATAATAATAAGCTTGCCACTTTGATTATCTCATAAAACACTGTCTCTCAAGGGGGCAGTGTTTCTTAGATCCTAATTTTATCTCTAGCACCCTGCAAATGTAGTTATCAAAAGAAAGATTAACCGAAAAGAGATACACAATTTTTATTTGGATCTACATGTACATAGGTTCAAAGAAATAAGAGTAAGTTTGGGCTTTGGGAAATGGTAAGCCTGGAGAAATGAAAGAACAGATGTTAGAAAACTACAAGAGGAAAAAAACTATTTAGTAAGGACTAGTTTGGGCCAACAGGTTCTGGCAGAGAACCTCTGTCTTCGATGGTAAGAGTCACTGTCCTTTCCATGGGACAGTGGGTAAAGAACTAGGCAGTCACCTGTCTCGGGGGTGGGGTGGGGTAGGTGGGTTATATACTGCTTTGTTGCAGATAAAGGGGGGACCAGGACTGTTCCTGCCCCTATTGATTCTCAGATTCCTCCAGTTCAGAATTATCTTCATTACAAATGGCATATTCTGGATGGCAAATCCTAATGCCCTTCAATTAACATTGGTAGCATTTCTCACAAAGCTTGCAAATCTGTGTGGTGACAGTCTTCCCTGCACCACTGTATTCTCTCTGAATAGAAGGACATTGTCTATTACTCAACCTTTATCCACAGCACCTACCACACTTCCTGTGTCCTTGTATTTTATAGCACATATCTTATAAGCGAATTAGATGGCATTTATCCTAGGAATGATTTTTGATACATTATAGAAAAGTCATTGTCATGGATGTTTTAGAACAGAGATAATACAAGTAAATTGCTGATGGCATATACATTATTTTTATTTAATAAATTTTTATTTAATAATTTAATAAATTATGAGTACCTTTACATGTACAAATACAACTCACCCAGAATTTCGATAGAGTAGTCTCCTCATTTCTTAAGAGAAGAAACAAAGCGAGATTTCAAGGGATGTGAATTAGACAACAAAAAGTTTGAGAGAACAAGGTCCAGCCCTCAAGGCTCAATGGCCTCTCTGCTGAGGCATCAAAAGTGCCTCCCATAGCGTGTGGCTCTTCTGTTTACTTTTTCTAGTCCCTGGTGCTAGTTTAACTGCAATGTCATAGAAACACTGTACAAGTTCACGCTAGAAGCCAGCATTTCCATTAGACTCAATTACCCAACCTTACATGGATGGCGGGCACATTAGAGTGACCGTCATTAGAAATGGCTGCATTTAAGTCATACCCTGGGCATGCACAGGTTGAACAGCCCTTCCATGAAATTCTTCAGACCAGAAATGTTTTGAATATGGACTACTTTTCAGATTTTTGAAAAGCTGTCTATACATAAGGAGATATTTCAGAGATAGGACCAAAGTTTGGTTGCAAAACCCATTTATACACACAACTGAAGTAGCATATGATGTCTTAAAAAATCATATACACGAGGCGGTTTCACAAGACAGAGTTTTATGCCATCGTGCCAGGATTGAAAAGTTTCCTATTTGGGCTCATTTTGGATTTCAGAGTTCATAAACAGTTCATCCTATTCTTACAAGAACTGGAGCACTTGTCATCTCTTCGCATTTACCTGAGTTTCATTCTAAGCCCTGCCTCTTTTTCCAGCTGGTATACAGTTCTGTCCCAGTCCTCAACAGAAATCCTTTGTGCTTGCTGCTGTGGAGAAATCTAGTGTCTCTGTAAAATGGATTCTCTAGACAATCGTTTCTTGGCCCTCACAAATGCCCTAGCATAAATGAGAGCCTTGGGTAGGAGAACTCTGCTTTTTCTGGGCTGCAGAGAGACTGGGAGCCTCTGTTGAACAGGACACAATGGCTTGTTTGGAGATGGCTCATCTCCCTGGGGAGCTGTCCAGGAAGGACAAGCTTTCCCTGCCTCGCAGGATCCACCCCTCTCCAAGCACACACTTTCCCCAGCTGCTGGAGACTCTCTCTTTTCTATTTCCTCAGGGGCATGCCTCCTCTGCTCTCAGTTTCTTGGCCACACAAATATCAGCGCAATGAGTTTGAGCGTTTACGAAAGGCAAAAGGAGACATTGGCATCTGCTTCTTACGGTTTCTGCTCTGAAGCAGAAAATATCCTCAAAGTAAGGAAGTAATAAGGAATTAGCAAACTTGGAAACAGAGGAAGGTAGTCACCTGTGGAGCAAGTGCGTTTTTTAGCATAATACCTTCCCACTAGACTGTGAGGCTCTTGGTGGCACTAAATAGGTTTTTTCGGTTTTGATATCACATGTGATAGCAGCTGATATAGTCCCCCACATAATAAACCTCTTATGAAAAGAGTCAAGAGAAGAGGGAAGGGAGAAGGAAGGATAACAATGGGGAGAAGACAGTGAATATAATTACACATATCAATGAAACAGGCATGCCTTGAGAGCAAAAGGTATGGCAATACTGACAGTTTTACTACTTGTAACCTAAAAATGCACTTTAGGCTCAGGATCACAAAAACTAGAAATAAACCATTTAAATGTCTATAAATAGCTTAAAAATGTAGCAGATGATAAGACACGCTATAAGAAGATGCCGAGTTCTGAAGAGATGCTTCTAAGGCAGACAGACTTTTCCATCTTGACCCCCAGAACCAGCTCCATGATGACTGTGTTATGAAGTGAACCTGACCGGTGGTGTTTTACCAGGAAACCAAGACGCAGCCATTTGAGAAGAGATGTGTCCGGTCAGTCAGAATCTCTCTCGATATCAAAGAAGGTAAGGAGGTAATGAGATGGAGTGGTCCCCGGGGTAAGAACTAAGCCAATGCTCATGGATCTGGAGGAAATGGAAAGTGAAAAGCAGAAATTATAGAGTCCAACACTGACCCCAAACCCAGCATCTAAAGAGTGAGGAAATAGAGAATAGAGAGAAAAACCATCACTAGAAGCAGGGTAGGGGAGATAAATTGGGAATTATTTTAAGACATAGAAGAAGAAGGAGGAGGAGGAGGGGGAGGAGGAGGGAGAGAAGGAGAAGAAGGAGAAGAAGAAGATAGGAAGGAGGAGGGAGGGATGGAGGAAGGGAGGGAGGAAGGAGGGGCACTCATGCACACACATGGCCAGGGAGAGTGACGGAACTTGAGGATGGCCTCTGGAGTGCCTCCTCTTGTGACAGAGCGTGGTCCGGTCCTGGTGTGTGCTCCCTTATTACCAATTCCTGTTTGGGTGAGCTATCTCATTTGGATTCTTCTACTCCTTCAGCTAAGCTGTGGATTGAAACAAGGGGGAGAAGGTGTGAAGGAAGCCAAGTCAGCATTTCTTCTGCCCTCCTTGGAAGGGAGGGCAGCTGGTCCTCAGCCAGGAGTCCTCTGCGCCAGTCCTTACCAGGGATCCTCTGCACTGGTCCTCACCAGGGGTCCTCTGAGCAGGCTACCCTTGGGGCAACCTGTGCAATTTTAAAATACACTAAGTTCTGGAGATTATAGCAACTTTAAAATCAGCAAATGTGCAGTAGAATCCAAACCTTCTGATTTTAAATTTTCATTTTCATTTCATTTCATTTCTTTCTTTCTTTCTTTCTTTCTTTCTTTCTTTCTTTCTTTCTTCCTTCCTTCCTTCCTTCCTTCCTTTCTTTCTTTCTTTCTTTTTTTTTGATAAAGCTAGGAGGATCATTAGGCGCAGTCAAGAATTAGAAAATACAGCAACACACTATATAGGGAGCAGTCACAGGCAACGTTAGCCTTCACAGTGGTTCTGTCTTTCAGTCTTGTTTTGTTTCTTCTCTCTGTTGTGTGAGCCTGGAAACAAAAAGGCTCTCACTTTTTCTTCCAGATTAAAACATACACCATGACGACGTGAATTGTTTGGGTGTAAAACAGCACAATTGATGAACCAGTAATTTTTAGTTATTTGTTCTACTCAGTAAAGCTTCCTATTTTCTTCTTTTGTAAATGCTTTTGATTCTTGTTTTGTTTTACTCCATCTACAACGCTTTAGGAATTGAGCCTGCAGTTTACCTCCTGGGGGGGATGACACACATGCAGACACAGTGACAAGACACACTGGTAGACATTCCCAGCATCGTCGTCGGCATGAGGCACCCTAGAGTTCCTGGACCGACCGAGGCTACAGAGTAAGGAGCGCTGGGAAGGTGGCTGAGTTCAAGACTGCTTGGTTTGTTGACATGACTCTTGATATGCTTTTTAATGTTCTATTTAAGTTTTCTTCCCTTCCCCAAACTGCTGTCCTCAGGTTTGAATACTTGTCTGAGGATGTGTGTCCAGTTTTCTCCATTTTCAAGTGCCGTTCCAGCAAGTCCATTGTCAACATTTGTGTTTCTAGTCACCAGCATCCCAGTGACAGGTGACAAGGGACAAGAAGATGGCTCTGTCATTCACACCCAGTCCAGATGGGGCAAATGGAGGCACTTGACACTTAGATGGTAGGGTATGCCCAGAAACAGATGATAGACATAGTGTCCTGACTAGACGTGGTAAATGTTACCGACTGCTGAGAAATTGTGAGGCAATTGGCGCAGCAAAGAAGGGCGCTTTGCATTTCCTGCAGTAACCTTTTTATTTATTTAACCCAGCTCATTAATAAAGATCTTCTCTCCGTTTTCCTCATGCACAAACACTCCAAACCACAAGCTCACATTTTGACAGCTAATTTTGCAGGATATAATTTTCTCGCTTAACCCAAGAGAGAAAAGAGACGGATGATTGAGATTAATCATTTGTAAAATTATAATTCTGTCACAGATAATAATTTGCAAGATCTTTCCCTTTTCTGAAATCCCCAGAATGCACCATAAATTGTCACACTTTGTAACAAAACGTGTAACACATTAGGGGCCTCCTAATAAAGCCAGTCTGCTAGAAAAACAAACCAATTGCCTTATAATTGGCATGTTCCCCACCCACATGACTGCATTCCTGTTAAGGAACGTGAGCCTTGAGTAAAGAAAAACCTAAAAATTATTATTCAGGGGTGGTTACCCCCATTTGATTACCATCTGAGTTACAACATACAGTGTTTCTTTACCCCAAGAAGATTGTTAGAACACACAATTGTGTGTCCAGAAGGCAAATTGATCCCTTGTGGAAGAGTGAGCAAATTCAAAAAATTTTAATTAACTTTCAATTAAAAAGAACTATCATGGTGAACATGTTAAAAGTGACTTTTGGAGAATTGTTACAAGAATTCAAGAGAGACAGGACTTGCTGGGATATTAGAACTCTTGGTAAACTTTGCCTCCTCTCTAAGTCTATCTTAGAGGTACTTAATACTGTTTCGGCAACAAGGGCAAAGAGAAGTCAAGGATTCCATGTGAGGTTGCCAAAGAGTAAAAGGGCAATGTGACTCTCTGTGTGCCCTGACCTGTATTCACCCCAACTTATTTGGGCAGCATCTAAATGATTGTGTTTCTGACCCATGTCTACATAGGCCAAGAAGTGTTAGTTCCGCTGTGTCTACATGTATAGACTGCACAGGACTCAGATCCACTTTGGAATATGCTCTGGTGACTCTGGCAAGAGAAAAAGAAGCCAAAATATCCCAGTCCTAATTCTTACTTAATATAACTATGATAGTAAGTAATATATTCTGCATTTCACAATAACTAAGTAAATTTGAAATGCCTCAACATTAAAAATACAACAGGTAGAAAGAAAGGTGACAGGCATGTTAATTGGCTTATTAATCACGCCACAATCTATACATGATCAAAGAATAATGTTGTATACTCATAAATGACATTATCATTTGTCAACCAAGCATCGCATTGTATAGCCCACAAATATAATTCTTATTTGTCAATAAAAAATAAAATAAACATGTACAGAGGACATCAAAAAGCTAGAAGACAAGCTGGAGAAACAGTGTAGCATAAGAGTACCAGCTGCTCTGGCAGAGGACTTAGGCTCAGTTCCCAGCACCCATATTGGGCTGTTCACAACAGCCTGTAACTCCAGCTCTAGGGCATCTGATGCCCTCTCTAGCTCCTGGGGCACTTGCATACACATGATGCACATACAGTTCATGCACGTATATACACAAAATAAATAAATAAAACTTGTAAAAAGCTAGGAGAAAGATTTTGAATGTATTATTCTTCTTTTCAACAGGGTTTCACTTGGTAGTTCTGGTCGGCCTAGAACTCACTATGGAGGCCAGGCTGGCCTTGAACTCATAAAGGTTATCCTATTTTGCATCCCAAGTGCTGGAAACAAAAGTGTGTGCCACCACACCTGGCCAGATTTTGAAAGTTGAAGGAAGAAATATGAAAAATTAATAAGTTTTGAGAGATATTTTAACTTGATAGCAATATATAATGGTATCCTATAATTGTATAATTTTTTGTTTTGTATTAGTTAAAATAAATTTAAAATAGAAGACAGTAGTTAAACGCCATAATGAAATTCACTATTATATTAACTATTTTATGCATTTCAACTTTAAAGAAGTACATAAGAACTATAATTAGCAAATAAGTAAATAAATAATTGGTACTATTTTTATGAGTGTCTATACACAGAATTTTTTAAAGTAATCATTACTGAAAGGCCTACTTCCCAAAATTTGGCTACTGTCACCAACCCCACAGTACCACTTTGGTTTAAGCCACTGCCATCTTTCTGCCATTCTTTCTTTGAGACAAGGTCTTCTATGTAGCCCAGGCTGACCTGGCTCATGATTCTCCCACCTCAGCCTCTGAAATCCTGGGGCTCTAGGTGTGAGCTTATCATACCCAGCAATATACCATGTTCTCTTTCCCAGATGACTGCGGTGGGCTCCAACAGTTCTTGCCGCCATGCTCCTGCCTTCTTTCCATTATTCTTAACTGAGCAACAGAGCAATCAACTTAAAGCGAAAGCTCCAATATCCCATGCTTCACTCTAGGCAATGGCTGCCCCACCAGCTCCAGTTAAGGGTTCCAGGTGTGTGGTAGGCATGGACTCTAGGCCACTGGCATCTCTTTTATGTATTTTCCCATCTCTCTTCCTGTCAAATATACTCCTCTACTCCCCATGCCCAGGCAACATCTGGTGTAGGCCCACTCTGATCTTGGACTTTGAGAGCATCCTGGGAAAAGGCTGTTTGCCAGTGGATTTGCTTTATGAGGCAGCATAGGAGGAGTAGGTAGAGAGCAAGAAGTCTGCTTTCCCTGTTGAAATCAGGAGAAGGATATAAAATGAAGAAAAGAGCCCACAGATGCATCCTACTTGGTTTGTATGTTTGACATAAAATAGAACCAAAACACAAAATAATCTCTTAATGTCTCATAAAGATAAGTCAATCCACTATCGTAAAAACATTGTCTCCTGATTACCTCAAGGAAAGAAATACTTCCCTAAATCATGGATAGGTTCATGTAGGCCCAACAAGGA
This sequence comes from Peromyscus nudipes, assembly GCA_902168325.1. Lineage (NCBI taxonomy): Eukaryota > Metazoa > Chordata > Mammalia > Rodentia > Cricetidae > Peromyscus > Peromyscus nudipes. Next base: position 21,534 of record CABHPH010139687.1, read on the forward strand.
AGGTGAGCCACAATGTAAGCAGCAGTTTTGTTCTGAACTTGGACATTCACCAGCAGTCCAGGAGAGGCAAAAACTTTACAACACCAGGATTGGCATGCCTGCACATTAAAATGGACAGTTTACATTTATGAGAACATCCATAGTCTCATTTGAATGTGGTTTACACAAAGCTTCAAACATTCATGAAGGATATCGTGAGTACCTGATGCAGGCTTGATATAGAAATGTATACTATAGAAATGATAGGATAAAAGGGTAGATTATTGAATCTACTTATAAAGAGCAACAACTTGTGTAAAATGTTTTACATTGCCATATATTTTAGTTTATTACAAATTTAAAGTTAATTTTGTTATACTGTGTGTATATTTCTACTCTTGTTTAAGGTATTATGTTTGTATAGCTCATTTGAAATTTTAATGTATAATTAAGAAATACAGATCAATAATTAGTCATCTATGATAGTCACACTTATAGTCATGTTAGTTAAGTTTTCTAGGCATACATAGATATATTTCAATTAGATAGGTGATCTTCATTTTCTGGACAGTGAGATATGTCTGCTCCTGGCAGCACCCATTTACTTTAAAGAGAAAGATGGGCATCAAAGACACTCTATATGGAGTTTATCTTCTTCTTGGCACAAAATGGCCATTTGGGCAAGAAACTGCTCTTACCTGAACTGCTTGACAGAATATTATACAAACTAGACATGCAGGACCAATAGGAAGGTGACCACTGAACGTTTCAAGGTGAGATGGTCCTTCAGGTTCCTGCTTTGCAGAAGAAACTTCCAGACATTCTACAGGACACAGAGAAAAGCAACTGAGAGACCCTAGGCCTGCAGGCTGAAGAAGGATGCCCAATGTTACAGAAGAACTTTAGATGACTGTTCAGCAGGCAGCTGTCTCTGTCATTTCCAGAATTTTGGAAGTTGCTTACAATGCATTTCCTGTTTACTTAGGTAATATTCTATCCTTCTGGGGTCTTTGATGTAGTTGAAGACTAATAGTTATAATTATAATTTTCCTTAGTCATGATAAAAGATAAATTAGATATGAAGCTTTAGACTCTCAAATACAGGGTAGATAGAATATTTTCCTTAATTTTGCCAAATACAAATAGACTAGATATTGTAACTGTAATTCTTACTTGATAACTGTTCTATTATATGTAATTTTACTATGTTAAAGTTAAACCTTCCTTTTTGATTAGATAGAAAAGGGGAAGTGCTGTGGGATGTCTTTCTGTATGCTGTGAATATGTGTTTCTCTGATTGCTTGATAAATAAAGCTGCATTGGCCTATGGCAGGGCAGAAAGAAGCCAGGCAGGAAAATCCAGGGGAGATAGTAAAAGGAGAAAGGAGAGGCAGGAGAGAAGCCATCCCACCATCCAGGGAGCATCATGTAAGAGCACACAGGTAAAGCCACAGAACACGTGGCGACATATAGATTAATAGAAATGGGTTGAGTTTAGTTATAAGAGCTAACTAGCAAGAAGCTTGAGCCATAGGCCATGACCATACAGTTCGTAATTAATATAAGCCTCTGTGTTTATTTGGGTCTGAGCATCTGTGGGCCTGGGAGGGACACAGGAAAACTTCTGACTACATAGGCTAGGTGTGGGTCCAGGTGAATGGGTTTGGTGAATGAACTGCAGTCAAGCCCTGACTTCATGGGGCTTACAGTTTACTACAAGGACTGTAACACACCAGCACATTGCATGCTGTCCTAGAAGTTGCCAAGTCCTACCCATTAAAGGAGACTTGGACTCCATCAGGGAAATTCTAGATAACAGGGGTTGGCATGGCCTGAGAAGTATAAAGCTACATGTGAACAAGAGGAAGGAGGCCTCACAGAGCACAATTTCCACAAAGATAGGAGGTCAACAATCTCCCCATAAGTACTCCGTCATTTTTGCTTGAAGAGATGTATCTTAAACTTAGCACTTTTTAAACCCTCTCGGGATCATTTCTTTCTGTCAGATTCCTTTGCTAATGCAACAGCACCAATCTGACAGACAGCCCATTGGGACATTCTGAATGCCTTGCTTTAAAATCATTACTCCACAGTTGCTGACTTTTTGGGAGGAGTCTGTTTTCTTTAAGGGTGTAACATGTAGTAGATGGGCCATGATCCAGTGCATTAACCCACAGCCATGAGCACATGGGCAGGACATAATAAACTCAGTGGGTTACTTTTGTTAAAAAGGGCATGAAATTCAAGTGGTTACAGAGGGGTAGGATGGATTTGGGAAGGTAGAAGGAGTTGTGGGTAGATATGATCAAAATACATTAGAGAGAATTCTCAAAGAATTAATACAAATTTTGTATTTTTTTTTAAAAAAAAAAAGCATTCCTCTATCCTGAGCTGCTGGGTTAGCCTAAACCCACAGGACTGGGGTTTACTTTGTGTAACCATAAACTCTGTACTTGTTTGTACACCATGAGGCCTGAAGCACAAGGAAGCAATGTGGCCTGGAGATGATCAACTTAGTCTTTATATACTTATGAAGCAACTTAGTCTGTGCTCCATATACACTGTGGGATTTATTTATCTACTTTCATGTGTGTGTGTGTGTGTGTGTGTGTGTGTGTGTTTAAAGGAAAAAAGATTGTAGGGGCCAGCACACACACACACACACACACACACACACACACACACACACATACACACTCATGCACGCGCGCACACACACACACACACACACACACACACAAGAATGAAAAACTCAACAAAGATCCCTGGGCTTTCTCATTTGACCTGAATCTATTCCACATTTCTTGTTTAAAAAAGTGGTGTGGCTGCACAATGTGTGCATAGGTACTGGTTGAGTTCTGGGTAAAACAGGTCAATGAAAGTGAGAAAAAGTAAAGACAGAACAGAAAGGAGACAAAAAAGAAAATTTGAGTTACCATTTGGTCACTACTTTTCTCAAGAGGAAAAAATGATCCAAAACACTAAAAATTAGGCAGCATTAGGGTAATAATTGATACATGGTAAAATTCCAAGGTTTTGTTTTGTTTTGCTTTTGTTTTGTTTTCGTTTGTTTGCTAATATGTCATCAATTTTTATATTTAGTTTACGTTAAGTAAGAATAGGTAAATTGGAAAAGATGACTGGCGGGCACAGGGCTTCCAGCCTTGACCTTCTATGAAAAGCAAATACAGTTTGAGCTCACCCTTTAGATAGCTGTTTTTTTCTGCAGCCACTTGACTTCTTATTACTTTGTTGTGTCTCCTCTGTTACAAGGCTGCCACGAACTGCCCTGTGCCTGTACAATCAGCCACGGTTTTAACATCTGGATTCCTTGGACGTCTGCCTGAGAATCGTCACTACTCACAGCAAACAGCAGGCCGCCTCCACAAATAGCATCCGGCCTTGCTCACAGTTCACTTGAAGGCAGTGGGGCTGTCAGCTCATCTGGGCTTGGAGAGTCAGGTAGCTGGTCTCCTGGAAAGGTCCTCTCTCGGAGCTATATGGAGAGCATGCTCTAAATGGACAAACGTAGGCGTGCTTCTCCAATCCAAACAGCTTGAAGCTGAGTCATGATCAGCCAGGTGTTTTGATGTCAGGATCTCATCAGGCCAGTTGGACTGATTGCTCATACTACATCGATTCTCTTTCTTTAAAGTCATTGTTGCTTTCCTTTAAGATGACAGACATTTGGTGTGGGAAACATAAAATTCCATGCAGATGTGAAATTAGTTTTAGGAAACCCAGAATCCCTATACTGTTAATGTTTGTAATCTGACTCTTTCAAAAATCCCTTCTTTTCAGTGTGTACAGGTCTTTGTAGTTTTTACGTACACTTTCTCCATGAAACCTGGATTTTTATCTAAAGTTAAACTGGGACTATTTTCCTAGGTTAATATTATGATTTAGCTTGGATTGTGTGTGTGTGTGTGCATATATATGTTCATATGAACAGATGCATGTTTATATGTGGGTACATATGTATGTGATGTTGTTTTTTTAACTCTTTTTTTGGGGGGCCACCACCCAGCTCCCAAATAAATCATACATGGAGGCTTAATCTAAATTATGAAGGCCCGGCCTTAGCTTGACTTGTTTCTTGCCAGCTTTTCTTAACTTTAATCATCCCGTATATCTTTTGTCTCTGGACTTATCCTTTTCTCTTCTGTAAATCTTACACTCTCTCCATGGCTTGGGACATTCTCCTCCTTCTCTGGCTCCTTGATCTCTCTCCACTCTTCCATCTCTTTTTCCTCTCCTTCCAGATTTCTCCTTCTGTTTATCCTCTCTGCCTGCCAGCCACGCTTTCCTATCATTTCTCCTGCCTTGCTACTGGCTGTTCAGCTCTTTATTAGACCAATCAGGTGTTTTAGACAGGCAAAGTAACACAGCTACACAGAGTTAAACAAATGAAACATAAACAAAAGTAACACACCTTAAAATAATATTCTACTACATGTACGTGTGTACATGTGTGTACACATGCTTGTGGGGACCAGAAGTCAGTCACAGGCATTGCTTCTTGGGAGCTGTACACTTTGTATTTTGACAGGGTCTCTCACTTGGTCTGGTACTACTCACTGATTAGGCTAGGATGGATGGCCAGTGAGCTTCCAGGATTGAAATGTCTTTCCTCACCAGCAAGCCACCTCATCGTATTTTTGTGTATATGTGTGATATACATGTGTATATGTGGGGAATCGTGATGGGGCACTGTAAGCAGGCTAGATAGTTTGTGATCTTCAACTAATTCTCTTGTGTCTGCCTTCTATATTGCCCTATTGAGATTATAGATGCTCAATACTGCACTCAGCTTTATGTGAGTTGTAGGGATTGGATCTCAGGTCCTCATTTTATGTGGCAGGTGCTTTACTTATTGATCTTTTGCCACAGACCCATGCCCTGCATTTTACCTGGGTCCTGAGGATCAAACTCACATTTCCTGCTTGAGTAGCAAGCACTTTAACAACTAGCTTGGGTTTTTTGAATAGCACCATGGCTTTCTTTCAACAGTCAAGTGTTGTTGGGCAAATAAATTGCTGCAGCTTTTTAAGATTTTTTTAAAATAAAGAATTACTCTTCTATCTAAATTATATATATATATATTCCAGTGGGATGAAATCCACTAGCATAGCACATTAAAATTCTGTGCTGCTGTATCCTGTGATGTGCTTTTCCACACATAAGCTTACTCTGACAGCAGCATTACAATATCCTATCACTCTTTCTGGGAGAAGAGGAAGAAGAGGCAGTTCCTGGCCTCTGCTAGTCTGTTCATATGTAATGTCATTTAAATGGGTCTAGATATTGCTCTTTTTCTCCATGTACTTCCTAAACCAATACTGGATAAAAAAAAATATGAAAATAGGGTAAAAGGATATGTTTAGAAATCCCCAATTTGACCTAAAATTGTTTCAGTTCACCTGGGAAAATATTTGATAATTTTTGCTGATATTTTGAGTGGTTAAAAATGTCAAAAATTCTCTTGTAGTACTTCAAGACCAGAGCTGTCTGCACAATGCCACCAAGAATCAAATGAGTCCTTTTGGAGACCAAGAAATGTCAAGAAAATAAAGCAAAAAGATAGTGCAGGTCTCTTATCAAGTTACTGCAGGAATTTAAATGGCTCTTCAGTAATTACATCGTAACCTAATTGCTCTGAAGACATCCAGGTGGAATAAAGCCTGGCAACCCTGTTCCCTTCTCCTGGGAAAGACTTAACTCTACCCCAAAGCTAGCTATAGCATCCAAAAAGCTCCCGAGGAGTACTTTGCCAGATAGCACTGAGTACTTTCTCCTTGACACCCAGAGATGAAAGCCGCTAAGCCGTCCTGTGAGCCACATTTAGTCCAAGACGGCAAGAGTATGAGTGAGTTACAGATAGCCATTGTTGTGCAAGAGAACAGAGCAGCAAATTTTTTCAAATATGAGTCATTGCTTTCAACCGTCAAGTTCATACAGGATGATTTAGCAATAGCTTGGGAATGAATGCGAAAAGCTAAAACTATGTGCCTTCAGGTTTGGGGTGTGAACTTACATCCACCATCTCAACTTTACCAAGGTTTGGCTGGGAGACTCCTAATGCCCAGGTGTTGCCTGTCAAGTGCCACCTCCTTTATTTTCTTCATGCCATTTTTTGGTCTGGTTGTCATGCTCACACTCTGATCTGTGAGCACAGATTGTGTGGATATGGGATGCAACAGCCAGCCTTGTTTTGTTGGATTAACCCAGCAGTCCCAGAATTTTATTTTCTAATTTTTGTAAGTGACGAACTAAAACTAAAAAAACGTCAGACAAGCGAACAACAATAACAAAGATTTTAAAAGTAAATTCAATTGTCACGCTGCTTCAGGACACACTGGCTGCCACTTCAGTCCCCTGTGGTGAATATAGAAAACATCCCAGACCCATCACTGGGGTTAGCAATTACACATATGCTGCTTTAATTAAACCATCTGAATCTCTAAATGCCCATTAGAGGCTGTAAAACAGGCAGCTCGGAATTTATTGTGCCTTCCCAGGAAGGAAGGTCGCACACCTCAGAAGTGGTGTTTTGCATTTTGATTTGAAGTTTATTTGATATTGATGGTCACAGGGAGTGTCACCATCCCTTGTGAGAGAAAGTGGAGGGTGCAAACTTCAGTCAGCACAGTGTTAATTTAGAGCAAGTACAATAAAACTGCATTCCCTAACCATTTATGAAGTTAATAAAAGAAGGATAAAGCCCAGATTTGGGAATTAAGGAAACTCAGTTACAAGGCAAATATTTATTAGCAATCAGAATACTGGGATGGTTTGGGCCTCGAAAACGGAAACTTTGCTCTAACACAGCTGACCCAAGTAACCACCACAAAAATATGTTAAGAATACCATATCCATTTCTTCTTGAGGAACAGAAATGTTTCTTGGAGTGAGACAACGTCATATACATATATAGGATATTTATCAAAATACTTACATCTTGTTCTGTCAAGATAAATGTAAATACTGGTATTTTGTTATCTTTTATTCAAAAAGACAAGTTTTATTCTTAGGGCCATGCATAGAAAATAAGAGATGTAGTTCAATCATTCCAGTATAAGAATGGGGACTGATGTTGACAGGAGGGTAAAAGAGATATAAAAGCTGAGCTTCCTCACAGTTTTGACTTCCTTTAGAGAAGTTTCCCAGCAAGAAGATGGGTGAGAATCTAGGACAGGAGGTTTGTGAGCAATATTGAATACTATCTACAGCAGAGATGGAAAGGGTGTGTAGGAAATCCATGTGGGCTTCTCTGAGTCTGAAGATTTCCCTCAATGAGCCAATTAACACAAGACATAGCAAAGACAGGAATCTTTCCGGATCTTGGCCAAGAATGTTTCTTAAGCATTTCCCAGCAATCTGGCAAGGTAACCATTACATCACCATTTCACAAACAAGGGAATTGAGGCTGGGACAGATCCTGGACAACTCTTTCAACATTCTCCTACAGGGAAATGGGCCAATGAGCCTATTGTCTACAGTTCTGTGGCATTTTTCAAGTAGAAGAGTGAAAACAGAGTGACAGATGTGAAGAATGTATGTTAAGAATGGATATTTGCTTGATTAAACCAAGTACATGACTTGAAAACTGGAAGTTGAGAGACTTGTATGTCCCTGCTGAGAAAGTGCGACAGGGCAAGACAATGCAGAGGTCCCTGTCTTGTAATCTTGTTGAGGTCATTTCAGGTGTAACCAGAATTTGATCTCCTTGATGGTGAATCCCCTGGAAAATTACCCAGCTTTATTCTAAGACCAAAGGTCAAGATGGTCCAGCTAACTTATCTTGGCTTTTGTTACCCTGCCTGTTTGTGCAGAAGCCCCCTCCAGCTAACAGCTTATTTTAGCTTCCGTTAATCTGCTTGCTTGTGTATCCTCCCCTGAAGCTGCTAAATTTAGGTAACAGGATGTGGTTTTTGCCTTTAAAAGCCCTTTGGTCCAAATGCTTGGGGATACAGTTTGGTCCTGAATACCCAAGTATAGTCCCCGCCAGCTGAAATAAAGACTTTTCGGTTGGCTAGAAACAGTGTCTGAGTGACCATTTCTGGTGGGCTTCCTGTAACAAAGGTGGAGGAATGTGGTCTCCTCCAAAGAAAGATAAGGCTGATTTTACACTAGAGATGAAGTTCTTAGGGTGACTTTCTAATCCACAGTAATCAAGGTGGTGACAATTCCTGAGAATAAGCTGAGCCACTGGTGAGTTCTCACTGGGATTGCTAAAATAAATATGAAGTTGCTTAGTGTTTGGATCCGGATTTATTTGGTATTTTTGGAGCCAAAATCTTCTTGCCTACACAAACCTGTCAAGCTGTTGGGAGCCATAAATATGTAATCATGAGTCTAGAAGAAAAAAGCTTAGTGACTCCTATTTTAAATTAGTCTTCAGAACACTTTTGGAGCCAGACATCATTATTTTTTGATCAGTTATATTTGACTATTGAACAACAATAAATGTTATTGGCCATGCTGCAAATCCTCTGGACACGCCAGAACAATTTCAAAATTGTAGTATCTAGTTAAAACTTAGAAGACTTTCAAAGAACCAATGTCTACCCACATTTTGGCATACTCACAGTAAACATACACACTCCTTGGTCTGGCAGGTCATTTTCTAAAAGGGAGGGCCAAGAGTTAAGGAACACAGTACAATTCAAACAGGGCTCTCTATGTTGTCTGCTTTAAGTGACTCCATTCTTAAAGATGCATGGATGTAAACAATATACATATAGTTTAGGACTTGTCCCAGAGCAGAAATTTCTTCAAATATGATATTGGTTTCTTTGATATTTCATTGATTCTGATAGCAATTTGCACTTTGATTATATGTTATTATTGAAGTTTTCTCTATGATTTTTCATTATATTAGGTATTTGACTTATAGTAAAAAGAACACAAATGGGTGTGCACCTTGAAGATTTTTAATAGAAGCATATCCCCTTTCTGTATAGACATTGAGATAAAAATAGATAATGTTGCCAGAAGCTCCCTGCATTCTTTGCAGTCAATATTCTCACTCCAGCTAACAATGTCTGGCTTATAATTACAATATTTACTAAAAACTCCTGAACCACATGTGACTAAAGCTACACAAGCCACATCCTTTGTGCCGGCTTTCCTGCCTTCATGTTAGGTGCACGAGGCTTGTCCATGCTGTGTGTAACTCTGTTCTAGTTGTGGAATCCTGAATGTCCCACACTATCACTTTACCACAATGGATGTCTTGTGAGCATTGTCCATCTTTTAAGCATATGTGTTGGTACCAATTTACTTTCCTGTGGGGCTTGAATGGTAGAATAGGAAAGATCATTGAGCCTACATGTATCATTCCAATATTTCCCTTTTTAAGGACTTCCTTAAGATATTAAAACAAATTTCCCATCCTTTACTTTCTTCATTTTCTTAGTCTTCATTTTCTTAGACTCCTTTTTATCTTTGCTTTTCAGTCTTCCCTTCCTTCCTACCATTTTTTCCAGGTACCCGGTGATTCTTTTCTGACTTTTCTGTTGATGTGAGTGTCCTTCACGTACAGTGAGGTGAATTTCTATTAAGAGAATAGACTGGGAGCATCTTTCTCAGCAGCATTAGGCCATGTGGGAGCACACAGAGACCAAGGAGGTTTGAAAAAGTATGAGCCCTGCAACAGCATCTCGTAGAACTGGGTGCAGCACCGCCCCCAAACCAGCTCCATGTCTCACAACCTCTGGTGCCCAAACTTCTGTCTTTTCAAGTCTCAAGATTTCATCATTAGCTTGCCAGGATAACTACCCTGTGTTGGGGTCAAGGTTCTGATTCTTAGTCAAGAAAACAAAATATCACTGGCAGCTCTTCCCAGCTGTGTGGTTAGTGATTCCAGATGTTTGAATCAAAGAGAAGTTGGCAACAATGTGCTGTCCAAACAAAAAGGAAATGAAATGTGCAGACTGTTTTCTAAACATTTCAAAGACCCTGCAAATGCAGCCAGCACCAAAATCAATATTTGTAATTTAGTCTTTTCTTAATTTCAACTATTAAAGATTGCACCAAAGATAAAATACATTTGAAATGCAAGTTTTCACTATTATTTTTGTCTTGATTCCTATTTTGTGAAGCATTTTGGAGGAAGTAGATATATGAGTTAAATATTTCATTTTCAAAGGAAGTATGCTTCTTTACTAGAAACTACTATTTGGAATTCTGTATTGGAAATTTTCTCATAATATTCTTATTATTTATGATTTAATAGTCCTTTAAATTTTTTAAGGTAATGAGACTGAACTAAGCTAACTTGGAACTAATTTGCGTTTACAAATTTCCTTTTCATTGGTGTGTGCTGAATACATTCTGATGAGTGACAGTGTAAAATCTCCCTTAACAGAATTATAGTTGACATACTTTTAAATTTTAACCTCATTTACAAACAGTGTACAGTTATGAGATCATTGCAATAGTCTTTGTTAACTAGTAACATGCCTTTCTGATTATTTCCCCCAGCCAGAAGATATATGAGAGTAAGGAAGAAACAAACGGCCTTTAGGTAGATAAGCAGACATATCAAAGCATGCGATCAGTGTCTCTTAATGATCACCTCTGGCTTCCCCTCAGGGACCATTTGTTCTTAATTTATGCACAATCACAACTTATGTCTTTCAAACTCACAGAGGAAGAGGGTGAGTGTGCGTGGGATTTCGGAGTAATGCTATAGGAACCACATGCAGAGCAGTGGGAAAGGAAGCCAAGGGGAAAAGACCACAAATGACAAGGGAAATAATGATGATGTCATTATTATTACTGAAGAAAATATGACATGTGAAGGAAAGGAACAGCAAAAAAAATCCACACAGTCCTGGGCACCAGAACTTCATCAAAGTACCAAGAGCACACAATAAGGATAGGACAGTCCTTTCAATGAATGATGCTGAGAGAATGGCCTATGCACACACAGAAGAATGAAATTGCACCATTTTCTCATTTTACATGTATATATGGTCCGTGGAACACCTCACAGTGGGTAAATGGATTAAATACCAGAGGAATAGTAGGACAAAAGCATTCTTATCTTTTCAAAATAGGATCTTGTTGTAGAATATTATTTTAAGGTGTGTTACTTTTGTTTAAGCTCTGGAACATTTGTGTAATGATGCAAAGATGTGTTACATGTGTTTGATTAAATAAAATTCACCTGCGATCAGGAGGCTGAGTCAGCAACTGACAGGAAGTGGTAGGGAGGAGCCAGGGGAGAAGGGCTTTTAAGTGGCAGGGGTGGGGTGAGGAAAATGGGGGGTGAAGAGAAGGACAAAGGATTTTTGGGAGATAGGAGCAAGGAGAGGAGGTGAGTGACTTGCTGCTCAGCCTCTCTGAGGAGCAGAATTCCACCTCAACCTTGTATCTTGAGTTCTTTACAGGGACGGAGATTTAGGTAAGTTCCCTTGGTAACTTTGAAAGAATCAGTCCCTGGGAGAACAGAATCACCTCAGGCTGCAGCCTTTGCAGCCCACCTGCTGCTGGTGGTCTTGGAGTTGCAGTTGCTGATTAGGACAGCTGTGGCTTAAAAGGCAGCAACAGTTAGAAAGAAAGAAAACGGGATCTTTCACTCTGCCAGCTAGGCTTGCTTGGATTCACTGTGTATCTTAGTGCAGGCTAAGCCTCAAACTCACAGCAGTCCTCCTGCCTCATCCTCCTGAGTAAGTGAGATTATAGGTGTACACTATCAGACCCTTCAAAAACAGCTCTGTGAGACTGGTCTTGTAAAACAGATAGACCCCTCAAGCACAGACAACAAAAGGAAAGACAAATAAATGAGATTTCAGAGTTGAAACTCTCATGCCCAGTGAGGGAAACAGTGGAGTGAAGAGAGAAACCAGAGAATGGGAGAAAGGGCCGAGGAGATGCTCATAAGCATCAGGACCTGAAGTCAGATCTCAGAACTTAAGTAGAGTCAGCTGCAGTATCATTTACCTGCCATCCCATCACTCTATAGAAAGAGCGGGGCTATAGCAGAGAACCCTGGGGGCTCACAGGAGTTCAGGCAGCCTGGCATATGCAGCAGTCAACCAGAGACCCTGTCCCAAACAAGGTGGAACTTGATCTATGTCTGAGGCTCTCTGACCTTCACGTGTGTGCTGTGGCTTAGGTTTGGCGACACCCCCCTCCCACACACACACACACACACACCATGTACAGTCTTTAAAGAATGGCAAAAAATATTCAGGAACTTTTCATCTGTTGAATGATCAACACACAAAATATGTAAGGACCAGACACAATCAATAGCAAGAAAATAAAAATATTTTTAGAAAAAGAACTATTAGTATCCGACCAAGAACCTGAAAACACATTTCTCTAGAGAAGACATACAGATGGCTCAGTGTCACTAACCATCAGTGAAAAGCAAACCAAAGTCACACTGAGGTCTCTTATCAGTCTTGTTAGGATGACTGTTTTAAAAAGAGTAAGAGCCAGGGTTGGTAAACACACACAGAAAATGGAGCCTCCCTCTGTACATCATCTCTGGAGATGGAACATACCATTGCCATTGTGGATGCCAATTGGAATTTCCTAAACATATACTACAATTCTTCTGTGTCTACAAGTGCTCCCTGACTTCCTATGAGGACATGTAGTAATTTGAGAAAATGCAAAGACGAAAACGCAACTTGCACACCTGATCTGCCACTACAGTAACTGAGTGTTCCAGCACCCTGGGATGGTCGGCAGCAGGCTGCTCACCCTAATAGTCAACAGCTTGGCACCTCCATAGAATGTGACAATGTGTCTCTGAGGTGCAGAAAGAGAAAAACTCAAAATTGGAAGTATCTTTTCTACTGAATGTCTGTCATTGTCACACAGCCTTCAAGTTGAAAAGAATACGTGTAATGGAATGCCATTCCAGTTTATAGAAAGTCTGCAATCTGCAACAATGTGGATGGACTCTGAGGGTACCATTCTAACTCTAACATGATCAACCTGGCACAGGCACACAGATACTGCATGGTCTAAACTTGCATGGGAAGCAGAAAGATGAGTGAGATATTAGCACAGAATATATCTCAATTATGTAGGTTCAATAAGTTGAACAGACTCTCATGCAAAGCTGTGGCTGAGGTTCATAGTAATGTGTCTTTCTACTGAGTGTCGCAAAAAGAAAAGAGTGAAATGTTCTCACCGTAAAATGAGAGGTAAGAAGCATGGGAGGTAATAAATACATTAATTCCATTAGCCATTCCACAGTGTGTCTATGTATCTCAACACCTCATTTTACCCCATACCTCAATTGATATCTGTTAATCATTAACAAGACTAATATACAAAAATTACATATACACTGTATTTCAGACAGTTTTCCCCCAAATAGCTGCAGTAAAACAGCTACTATGTGGAGATGAACAAGCAGCAATTTGAGTATAGATATTCCAGAATCACCATGATAGGCTTCTAGCTGCACCACAAGTGGCCCTGTCATTCGGCGCACAAGATTGAGTAGATGTCTTGGTGCCATAGGTGTCCATCCATGAAGATTGAATTCCATGTCAATGAAAGAATGGTGGCAGAAACAGAAAAGGCCAGGCAGGGTTGTGGATGGCAGGACCCACCCATTATTTTTAAAGCAGATCCTGAGTATAGACTGAACTTCTGACCATGGGATGACAATAATGTCCAAGACTCCATCAGATTCCCCAAGACATAAGACCAGGCAAGTGTCCAGCAGTCCCTTTTTGTATGTACAGAAATGGTACATATGTGAAGAGGACTGGGCTCTGCAGAGCACAAAACCATGAAAAACAAGTGACCTTTCTTCTATGTCACCTTCCTATGTGGTATAATATTACTGTCTCTCTCATCTCTTACCTCTGACTTCATAGAGGTGGACAGCATTCAACTGACAGAGAAACAAGGCCATAGGATAAGTGTCTACAAAGAAAATAGCTCAACTCTTTGTGTTGGTACCAGCAAGAAATAGAGTTGAGTTACAGTATTGCTCTACTTGATGAAGGCCAGAGGCAAATTCATCACCAGGGAAATAGCCCCTACAGAAGGAGGATGGATTTGGGTGGTGATTTCATCACTTATCTCACTGCTGTGACAAAATTAACATAAGGATAGTAGGGCTTATTTTAGCTCACAGTTTGAGGGTATCATTCATAACAGCGAGGAAGACGGAAGCATAAAACAACCAGTCACTTTGCATCAGCAGCCAGGAAGCAGAGGGCGAACGCAGGCAAGTTCCTTCCTGCTGTCTCCTTCACATTTTGCTGGGGGCCTCAGCCAAGCATGGGGATGCTCACATTCAGCCTTTCTGGAAACATTCTAATAGGAACATTTCCATATGACAATGAAGACTGACCATCACAGATGGCTAATAGTAGTCTTTACCAATTCTCTCCAAATTATTTGAAACTTACTCCATGGAAGGCATAATATTCTAAGTCAGCTTTTATACACATCTCTGAAAACTGGGTGTCGTTCTGATATTATCATTTTTAAGTCATTCTTTGGCTTAAAGCTGTTAATATGATAAATAGATTATCAACTCCACAGCTCATACTGTCTAATATCATAGCTTATATAATGAGTTTAAGAGGAGAAAATAAAAATCCACTTAGCATGTTGTTTAATGTATTTGGAAATATCCTGTGTACTTTATAAAGATTGTAACTCAAGTGATGAAAGTTAATGTGTTGTTTCACAGTATGAATCTCCTAATGTCAAGAATAAAATATATTTTGGATGATTTGGAAATTGAAGAGGATAAGGATGTTGCAGAAAGCAGAAAAAGCAAGAACAGGAAAGGAATGCTGGGTATCACTTAGACGACTGACCTGAAAATTGACTCCTGTGGGCCCATGGGTTCTGTAATTGTAATTTGAAGTTTATCACAGAGAAAAAGGCCAGTTTCAACAGGTGACAAATTGGCTCTACCCCATCTCCTTTATGGCCAAGCCTGCTTCTTTATTCTGAATGTTGAGAATCTAGCTAAAGCTACATTTCCTAACAAGGATTTATTATTAAAATACAAAATTTGTAAACCTTGAGCGGAAGCCTTGGCTACCCCATGGAATAGTGGATTTCTCTGTGCTTTGGACTGGCCCATGAGTGAGTATTTTGCTTTATTGAGACACGGCCTTGTTATTTTACTCTGGCTTTCCTGCAGCTCACTGTGTACCCTGGACTGGCCTTGAACTTGTGGCACTCCTTGTGTCTCTGCCTTCCGAAGACGGGTTATTTGCACACACCATCACGCCTTGCTCAGAATTAGTATTTTGAAGGTCCCGTCATGTCTAGTCCAGTGGTACCTTGCTATAGTCTCAGCTCTTAGACACTTTTAACATTGGAGACAATTGGACTGTTCTATTAACAACAAGGTAATGTAAGTGTAAGCTTGGGGGGAGGGTGGCAACTCAATGCCAAAGCCTAGGGTGGACCAGGCTCTTTGTAGCTCTAGAAGTGAAAATATTCAGGAAACAATTTACAACAGCCATCAATGGTGTCGCAGCTGCCCTGCCTGCAGTGAGAAGCACCATGTAGAGTTTGTAGTTTTGTAGTGTTGGGCTAGCTTAGACAGACAGATCTGATTGGCCCATAGGCCTAACATGCTTAAAAACACCTTCCCAGTGGTGACAGGAAACTCTTGTGTGTGAAGGTGGCTATTGGGACTGAGAAGGCACAGGATGCGTAGGGGAATGTTTATGAGCATGGCCCTGTGGACCCTGTAGCAGGGAAGGCAGGCAACACATTACAACTTGTTTCTCCCAGGCCAATAGCGGAATCAGGAATACTCAGCACACTGTGTTCACGAAGTGGCCTTCCAGTTGTTAGACGACAGCCTCACGGTAAAACCAGGATGCAGCCTCTTCAACCAGTAAAGGACTGTAGCTTGACTAGATATGGACAAAGTTTTTGTTTTAGTCATGCTGGATTTCTCCCCAACGTCATCTTTCCGTTTCTTTCCTCGTCTACTTAAGTTACAGCTTTTCTTTAAAGCAGAAGAGTAATTTGCCCTCAAGGAAGATTAACGCATCTTTATCTGACTTCTGCAGCCAATTATGCCATTTTTAGAAAAGTGCCCAAAGTCTATTGACTTGAAATTTCAAAATCTGCTGTATAATCCCTTTATTTAAATAATCCCCTTATTTAAAAAACAAACAAATGAAACTTGAGATTTTCTTTTAAAAATTCTGCCTAAGGTATAATACATACAAACCAAAATATAAGCGAAACTAAAAACGAACCAGGCGTGAGAGGTCACACCTGTGCTCCCAGTAGGCAAGTCCACGGCCAGCCTGGGCTACACAGTGACTTCTAACCCAGGCTAGACTACTAACAGAATGAGACCCTCTTTCAAGAAAACCAAACCAGTGCCAGACAAGCAAAAGATACACAGGCAAAAACAACAGTGAGATACAGTCACTCAAAATCCCCATCCATTCATTTTGGCAAGCCAGCCCTCTCTGCTACCATTGCTGAGAGAAATTGCAAAGCAGGTCCTGAGGACAAGTTCTTGATTACTGCTTACTGATGTGGGAAAACAGTCTACCGTGGGCAGTGCCCCACCTATGCAGATGGTCCTGGGTTGTATAAAAAAGTAGGCTGAGCATACCATAAGAGCAAGCCAGTAAGCAATGTTCCTCCATGGCCTCTGCTTCGGTTCCTGCCTCCAGGTTCCTGCCTTGGCTTCCCTTCATGATGGACAACAGTAAGCAAGAAGATGTAATAAACCCTTTCATCCTCAAGTTGATTTTGGTCATGACTTTACCTCAGCAACAGAGAAACAAACTCATACAAGGAATATATGAATTTTCCTATTTCACAGCAATTGATAAATTTTGCTGAAATTAGACTTCACTGATTTAAGAATCTCTAAGCATGGCTGAGATTTCCCTGTGGCACATTAAAGCATAATGCCGTTACGACAATTGAGAAACAATTTCTCCCTCAGGTGAAGGCTAGTGCTTTTTTTTTTTTTTTTCTCGATTGGAAGTTATTTTTGTTTCCTTTCTTTTTGTATTTTTTGCTTATTTTTCATGGGTCACTGGTATTTTCATTGCTAATTTATTAGAACTCAATATAACCTGGGGATATCAACTTTACATTTATATTGCAAATATATTTTGGTGTGCTTTTGTTCTAACATCATTTGTTGTGTTTTTAATCCTGAAAAATCTCTATTTTATGCAAAACCCTTACTCTCTAATTTTATGACTCCTGAGTCCTGTGTCTTATTCTATAGAATTCCCTCTGAGGGAATGGTTGTATTTCCTTCTACCGCTTGAACAACATCTTGTTTTTCTGTTAAAATATTTGAATCATCTTAATTTATTCTGAAGTAAAGGTACAGAGCCCCATCTCAGCTTTACACCTCTGCTTAGTCAATTATTCCAAATCCTTTTGTTCAGTAATTCATTTGTTGAATCAAAATTTTCATATGCATTGACCCTCCTTATGTAAATATAGATTACAAAATATTTGTTGCTGTTTTCTGTGATACATCTAATAGCTAGGAAATCTAGCATACTCACTACTCTAAATTTGGAATATTCCCACCCTTTCTCACATTCTTATAAACCTGACTCTGTCTCAAGGAATTATTTTGCCTGGTATTGGAATTTTGAATTAATTAAGGAAGATCTATTTCAAGCACGCTTCACAGGAGTTGTAGCACTTTTAAAGAGGTAAAACCTGTCCCTGAAGGAAAAAAAAGTTACACTTTTTGTATTTAGGGGATAGACAGTATATGAATAACACCTTGTATGCCTGTATCATGACAATTTAAAGAAGACAATTAAGAAAATCTTTTGAGGGAGGGCACCGTGCAGGCAGAAGCAGTTTCGTCTATGGGAGGGCACAATGAAGCTGAAGGACAGTTCCATCTACAGGAGGACACAGGGAAGCAGGAAAGTTCTGTCTACGGAGGGCACAGTGCAGGCAGAAGCAGTTTCGTCTATGGGAGGGCACAGTGAAGCAGGACAGTTCCATCTACATGAAGTTCATGTTCTCCTCCAAGCACAGCCAGGTCTTTACATTTACTCCAGTGTCCTGGGTGTGACAGCACTTTCAACTCTTTTCAGTTAGATCTAGGATGTGCATTTCTAGGTTCTTTATATTTTATTGATAGATGACATTTTTGCATTTCATTACAATTTCCACTGGTTACCTGCTACATGAGGGTAGTAAAGTTCTGTATGTAATCTACAGAGAACCTTCTGGATGCATAATTGTAATGCTGCTGGAGTTGATGTTTGCTGTAATCTGACAATAGCACCCTCCCTCCTAACCTTTCTGCTCTTCCTCCTCCTTTCTGGCCAAGGATATTGCCAATGCCTACATTAGTTTAGCTACTGTCCTGCTAGGCAACATTCATCTGTATCTAGCTTAATGGAAAATGTCTAGTGTATACCACTAAGCCCGTGAAGATTCCATGTTATGATCGGGAGTCATCAATCTATTTCTGTCTTAGAAGAATTTCATCAAAACTTCTGGGCATATGTAAAAATGCTCCTGAATCCTTGTTTTGAATTTTAGGTGGTTGTACTATATCATTCTTACATATGTAACTGGAGTTTATTTGACCAGACTTTAACTAGTGATGTAGGTAATATTTCATTTAATTTTACTGAGCCATGTTACGTTGTAAGGTTCTGAAAATAGTGACTTCATAAAACACACACACACACACACACACACACACACACACACACACACATACTTTCCTTCTTTCCTCTATGCTCAGAAACATGTTAAACAGAATGAGAGTTGCTTGTTTCTTTGAGAGTTGCTTGTTTCTTTCAGATGGTATCTGCTGGCTGATAAAAATGTCTGGATCGGTGTTTCTGCTGTGGATGTGCCCTGATAACTTTCCATTTTAAGCTTGCGTGCTCTCCAAGGCGGATTTTGGCAACTTATCTATTTCGTCTCAGGTTTCAAATATTTTCTCAAAGATCAACATAGCACAGTTTCCTTGTGTTTGCCCCTATTTTCTTTATTCCAAGGAATTTGGTGCCCTGTGCTTTCTCCCCTACCACACACAAGCTTCAGTTTTTATTAGTCAGCGAATCTCTCTCCTCTCTGTCTCTGTCTCTCTCCTCCCTCATCTCTTTCCATCTTGCCCTTCAGGCCCCTGTCATGTTCCCTTTCTTACTTTTTTATTGACAATGAGCCAAGTTTTAGACTTAGTTAATAGTTTTATCTCTGACTTCTTAATTTATAATTAATTATTTATTTCTACTTTTAAACTTACATTTTCCTTCCTTCCTTATATTTCTTTTATTGTCTTTTCCCCAACTTTAAAATTGATGCATCCTTTAATTTTTGTGGGGTAGATAGAGTATCTCTTTTTCTCTTTTGATGGGAAAATGGATTTTTTAAAATGTCAAATGAGTAAATTTGTAGATTTCCTGCAGTGTTCTTGGGGATTTATAAGGATTAGAAATAGTTCCTTTAAATTGATGAGCTACTTGCATCTAGATATTCTCTAACACCAAACTCAGGCAGCACAGGATGTTTATCTGGCTTTAATCATTGTTCCAATGGATTTTTTTTCAACATTACAGAAACACATTAGAATGAACACCAGTGACTTCCCTCACAGGCCTACTTTCTTGTACTTCCTTTCCACAGTACAAGTCACATAGCCTTTGCCTCTATCCAAGGGATAATTTGCAGGTTCAAGAATGGCAAAGGAGTTTTGATTCAGTACTTAGGATACTCATGTGGAAATCTCGTTTTCTCCGTCCCCTTGACTCCGTTCTAGTGTCTAAGTCTCCTGCCATGTGAATTCTTACCCTTTTCCCTTCTCAGACTTATAGCTTACATTATAGTCTCAGGACCTACGTACTTCTCCTGAAAATGTGTCAACTGCCACCCTCTTCTGAAGGACAGTCAGGCTCTGTGACCTTCTCTACCTTGACAACAGGTAGAGACCTCTGTTTTCGATACCATCCTGAAATATCAGGCTGATATTCATCAGCAGGCATCTATATATTCTTATTTCCTTTCCATCAAGCATATATTGAGTATCTAGTTCCAGTCAAGCAATGTTCTAGAAACCAGAGACTGGAAAAAGATAAAGAGAGGATATGATCCCTTCTTTCTAACAGTTCACAATCCACTGGAGACAACCCGCTGACTTGAATCTGTTACTGTCTAAAGCTGGACTTGATGATGCTGACTTGGGCCATAGCATCCTAACCTATCCTGGGGTTTTTGTTAGTTGCTTCCTTTCATGGTCTATGTTAGTTATTTCTCTCACTTGGTTTTTTTTTCCATCTCTGCTCTACAATAAATACTCTATCTTTTCTTTGTTGTCTTAGTTATATATATATATATATATATATATATATATATATATATATATATATATAGTTCTGCCCACTGCTGGTCACTCTTTTATACCTGACTGTGCTACAAACTGTATCTAATACTATAGTCCAATTCTCTATGAACTTTGTTGATGTAGAAAGCACAGCTCTGGACAAACAAAGCATTTGTATTGTTTACTAATGGCCAAGTGTGTGATATGGCTAGTATTTTATTATTTGGAATTCTGATCTCTGACTTCATAACCGTTTTTGGAACCTTTTCAGAGAGAAATATCAGGAAATACTAGCACCATTCATAAGGTTAATAGCTCAACATGTGTGGACATTTTCCAAATTTTCAAACGCTGTCAAAAGGTTATGTTTCCCTAAGAAAAGTAAAGGAGCTAACAATGAGAGAGCCAAACTGCCACACCAACAAGGGCACTTGACATTCAAACATGTATCTTCATGGAATGACAAATGATTGTCCTCCATGGACCAGGAATAATTGGGAAATAGATGCTGAAGTGGTTAAACCCAAGGCTACCAATGGTCTCCTACACTTTAAACTGTCCCCTGTGATGTGGCCAAACAATGCCTTGGGTGCCTGGAAATGGGACTATTGCTTCAGTGTTGGAGGGATGTGCCATTGTAAATGAACACAAAGCAGGGTTTATCCTGCTCTTCTCCTACAAGGTGTTTCCCAGCGTGCATCCCATGAGAAGCATTTGAGAGCGACTCTGATGTATTATTATAACAGGAAAGGAAGTAATACATGCACTGCACTCACTCAGACTTCTCAGAGTCAAACTTCTGACACAATGCCAAACATCCAGATGACAACGGAAGAAAAACAAAAACAAGCCTGCAGATGTTTTCCCTAAGTGGAGGAACGGGAACAATCGCTCTCACTCTTTTGGGTGGGAAGTGCTCTGTAGTCTAAGAGAACAGGGACCAGATGAAATGTCAGGGTCAAGAAAGGCCAAGTTAACCCCCCTGCCCCCGCAACAGGAAGTGTGCTGATGGCACAACATTAGATAATGATGGTGCAGCATTAGGTAATCTTATCATCCGGTCCCAACATGGTAGGTATGGTAGATTAATGGTGTAGCCTGAATTTCTCACCTCTCTCCAACTGTGCATTTTAGTTATTGACTCAACTTGTATAATGTTATATAGACAGAGTGTGTTTTGTGATCACTGATATAGGGCAGGGCATTTGCCTGCCTTTAGCTGATAGGACTTTCTTGAACAGGTATGATACAAAACAGAGCAGTTGCATGTACTGTGTTTGAGGCTTTCTCATTTGCATCATTGCTATGGACATAAGAGAAGTTGCCTTAGGCACCCTACCAGTCCAGGAAAGATGAAAGGCACCTGAGACTGCTCAGGTCTCAACCTGTAGTGAAGAGTCAAAGCCAGCCTAGACCAGCAAGTTTCCATCCAATTCAAAGATGCTAAAAGAGAGAACAAATCATTTGTTTTAAGTCAGTGAGTTTCAGAGTAGGTTGTCCCATTAATGTGGAAACATTGACCTCTACTTTGGAAATAAAGCCAAAGTAGACTGGGAGTGGATGGATGGCATAGAAACCTAGCTCTCTCTAGCTTCATTGACACTATTCTTCACTTTGTATTTGAAGACTGTCTTGGATATGGCAATCACTTTGTACCTCAAGGTCTTGTATAGCTCCTTCCCACGTGGTACATATTCCCCAGTGCCCATGCCCATACCCTCCTGAATGCTTTAACATCCCATTACCTTCTCAGCCAGTGAGATGATTTGTTCTCAAGATGTGTGTTCAATGGCCTTAGAAGGGGAATTTAAAAATGCATTGACCTTCAGAATAAGCAAAATGCCTGTATTGTTACACACATACTTTTTATGACTTCCCTTTAGTTGGAGTGGGATCTAAATGGATATATGTGAAGGAGTATGGTCTCAGTGAGATACTCAGGACATAATAAAACTATTTATTCTAATTGGCCAGTGGTATGTGTTGTCTTAATTGTCTCTCTTCTTTTTTTGAAGGGGGGGGTGGCTTTCCCCAATTAAAGATAAAGAACAAATTCCTAAAGAACAAATTAAATAATTAACAGTGCTTGTTTACAAAATCTGACTTTTTACATTTTATCCCAGTGACTTGTTTATAGAAAATGGTAAGAACTTATAAAATAATTATATATAAAGCAACACTGGATGTGTACGATATGTTTGTGTTGTAGTTAAACTAGGAGTTCTTAAGTAGATGAAAAGTTGCTGTGGTTCCAAAGAAATTGATATAAGAAGGACTTTTCAAAAGAATTTGACATTACTTCTAACCATCAAATTCCTGCAGCATTATTAAATTGTGAGTTTACTGTAGGGCAGTGATACAGACCAGGTGTGTATGAGTGAGTGAGTGAGTGTGAGTGTGTGTGTGTGTGTGTGTGTGTGTGTGTGTGTGTGTGTGTGTTTTGGTGTGAGGAAAACCTTTCAACAAAGTGCTTAAGATAAGTGGCTGCCAGACCTGCCTGTTGATACTACATTTCCTTATTGTAAAATGAAGGTACTTAATTTTTTAAAGTACTGAGGGTTGGACAAGGGCCTCACACATGCTGGGTAAATATTTTACCATTGAGTTATATTCACAGCACCATGAATACTTATTTTTTAATTGATCAAAAGTAAATACATTTATAATTTATAACATAACATAATGTCTCAGTATATGTATACATTGCAGACTGGCTAAATACAGCTAATTAACAAATGTTTGGTCTTACATATTTAGTGGGGTTTTTTTTGTAATGAGAGCCTTCATATGTAATCTCTTGTCAATTTCAAGAACAGACCTTGCAATTAATTACCTACACTTACTGTTTTGTACAATAGAAATCTAAACTACTTCCTGCTGTCCAGCTGAAATGTCTTATCCTTAATCCAAAGTCTTCTGGGGTCCCCTAGCTCTCTTGTGGCTCTGGTGACCAGCACTCATTCTACTCTCTACTAGGTTTGACTTGATAGGATTTTAGATTCAGTATTGGTCCTTCTCAGCTTAGCTTTTGAATGTGGCATGTTTTCCAGGTTCATCTACTTTGCTGTAGCTCATAGATTTCTTACTTTTTCAGGATAGAATTGTATTCTTTCATGCACAGTCTGCCACATTTCCTTTATCCATTTCTCCACTGACAACATTGTAGTTGATTCAATATCTTAGCTATTTTTTCATAGCACTGCATAATACTTAGGTTTTCAAGAATCCCACACAGTCTGCACATCCTCGACAACATTTGTCGTCTCTTGTCTTTTTTGACTATCGCTGTCCTAAGATGTGAGGCAATAGCTCATTGTGGGTCTTAACTTACATTCCCCCAGTGGTTCCTGGTTGAGCGTCCCATTCTTAGAGAGTGGTCAACTGGTTTACAGACGAAGAAGGTCTCCAGTCCAGGTAGGCATTTTGGAAGATTCTTCTTCACTCTTTTGTGATGCCTTTGGCATTTTTCACCTTATCCACACTGAGATCTCTAATGAACAAAGGTGTGGGTTTATCTGCACTCTACAACATGGAATGAAAATTCACCCCACTCTGTCTTAAAGATTTATTTAACAATGAGAATAATCTTTCCTCTCATCATCCCAGACTAATAACATTTTTTTAAACTAGTCTGGAATTACTCCTTAATGTGGCTATCATGGTAAACACACATCACTAGAACTATTTAATTCTTTAAGCATATAGAAGTCTGAGCACCACTGTCTTGGTTTGTATTTCAAGGTATTAATCCACTTTCTAAGACTCTTATCTAATTAATACAGGGGAAGGGAAAACCTGGCAACGGCTTATCTCAACATGTACTGAGATATTTTAAAAGATGTCCCAAGTGGTGACAAACATATTAGAAACTTTGGGATTAAATACCAGTGAACACTTTATAATAATCCACTGTAAGACCATGCTAGTAAGACTGTGATAAGATGACTTACAAAGTCGAAGGAAATATCAGCAGGTTGTGTATCTGATAAAGGGGTGGTGTATATAGTATATAAAGAAACTTTAAAAGTAACACTTGAGAGACAAACTCACCCACTTAAAGGATCAAAAGGAGGCATGAATCAACAATTATCCAAGGAAGAGATACAAGTGGCCTATAAGCACATGAAACGGTGTTCAGTATGGTTAGCCTCAGGAAACAAGATCCAAAGCACAGTGAGATACCATTTTACATCCACCAGAGGGACTTGAACACAGCAAGTGCTCATGATGGTGTAGGGAAGTTTGGACCCTCAGACATGAGTGGCAGTATGTAAAATGACACACCTAAAGAAAAGTTTTTAGCCATTTAAATACTGTACAATGTCATTATGTACCCAAGAGAAATGAAAGTTTATATCCAGATGCTAGGAATTCCCAGCAACATTATTCACAGTAGTCATCACCATGAAGGCAATCCAAATGTCATTACATCATAAATTTATGAATGGGCAAAATGAAATGTGGTATAGTTGCACAGTAGAATATTATTCAGCCATAAAAAAGAATGAAACATGAAGAAACTTCAAAATATTACACCAAGAACTTAGACATAAAAGATCACTTTTTACATAATTATTTTTGTATTAAATTTCTAGAACAGACAAGTCAATGGCGATAAAAAATAGATTAATGGTTGACAATGGTTGGTTTTAAAAAAAGGATGAATGAGATAGACTATTAAAGTGTATTAAGCTTTGAAGATAAGAAAATTAGAATCAGTAATAATGGTCGCAAAACCTGTAACTATATGAAAAGCACTCAGTTCTGCCATTGCAAATGGTGTTTCTTCTGTGTATGTCTTACATCTCTCTCTCTTTAAAAAAAAATTTGTAGGACAACTCTAAGGAGAACTTTGGCTAATGTGTTTCATAAATCTGTGAGCTATAGATATGATCTAGGATTTCATGTTTTTATCTTAACATTGTGGCTCTTTTATGGGCTAGCTTATGAGAACTGATTGTTTTATTGAATCCAGGCCAAATACTTACATCAGAACATCTAGTGCTTGGCTTAAACAATTCATCATAGTGGATTTTAGGTCATGGCTATTTCATTTCATTTTGGCTCTGCTCACAGTGTCTGCCTTATATACTGAGCTTGTATTGCCCTGACTTTAATTGCTCCTGATAGAAGAAATGCACATTGTAAAAACTGTTTTTTTGAGACAGAATCTCCCCCTGTAACTCACGCTGTCTCTGGGTCATAGACATCCTCCTGCTTCAGCCTCCCAAGTCCTGGGATTAAAGGTGTGACCCACTATCCCTAACATATCCTGAGAAGGGAGTATACCATAGAGTAAGGTGACTGTAATGTACAAAAATAATGTTTTCCTTTGCCAAGTCATTCCAACCAAACCTGTCCTCAGGCTGTGTATTAGTTCTGGAGATTCCTGTCACAGTGTCATGGTTTTTTTTTTTTTTTATGTCAGTGAAACTTGTGGGTACTTATTGTTGTTAATACCAGTCAGAGCCTTAAGAGAAATATTGAATGTTTTAAGCCATGCCTATCAAGGAGTCATATTGATCCTAGCTTGCTTTTTTTCCTAACTATAAACTACACAAACTATAAACTAAATAGTTAGGAAAAATAAATGTGTCAAGATCAAGAAAACGGTTGAGAAAACAAACAAACAAATACATAAAAAACAACAGTATGCAGGAAACACTGGTTATACTCTCATTTTCTATGAAAACATTGCAGAAAATTAAATAAATGAACACAAACAGGTGGCTTATGCAAACGAAGAAAGGGTGAGGAAAAGGAACAGGGGGCAGACCGACACAGGAGGATGGCAGTGGAGGAGACAGCAGTACACAGCAGCAGTGAAGTCTCCTGATGCCTCCTCACCCCACTGTGGTGAGTCTGGCTTTGAGATCTGAACTACTGACAGAAGCGTGGACAAACGTAGCATCTTACCTTGCTGTGCATTTTCCATGCTTTGTTTCCTCTTCGCTAGCAGCCACAACTGGCTTTATTTTAAGCAGGTTTTGTTTTTAAACATTAAAAGTTTCCTGTTGGTGTTGCTGTTTTTCTGGTGACATGGAAAGTGAAGGCTGATGCCGTACGAGCTGGATGTACTCCTTTGGATGGAGGACAAAAACCCTGTGAAAATAAACAGCAAATCTTTGTCTGTACTCACAGACCCTTGGGGATGAATTGGTAGAAAATGTGGCACTAGTAGATAGAGATGTATGTATGAGACACTGCTGGTATGTGAATGAATGACCAGGACAACCTGTGTGGGGTAAAAAGGTACTCGGAGCCACCTGCTTTCCCATCACATGAATTACTCTTGGATAGACACCTGGCTGCTTGGAGTGAAACTTGCCCCCTTCTGGGACCTTCCTTAGACAGATCTGATGTGATGATCCAGGAACACAGGACTTCCTATTCTTTGTGATCTCTGTTACCAGTACCATCAGTGTGCCTACTGAGAAGATAACCTTACAAGGTACATGTTTTAACATGAAGTTTTAAATGATATTGTCCCTATTTGGAGTATTCAAACTTCTATATCTTCATGGCCTGATTCCCCAAAGAGATTTTTGCTATATCATCATAGTGCCAAAGTGAAGTAACAATTTTCATGAAACTAAAAGGTGCTCTCAATTTAGACAGACATTAATCCCCGGTAAATGTACAATCAAATATTAAAGGAGTACTAGAAAGGTTCATTATTTATTCATTATTTATTCATCAGACATCGATGTGGTACATTGTTATCAGCCACAATTTGTTAAATGTGTTTGAAAATCAGTTCAACTCGCATAACCTTCATAGCAGCTTAGTTAGGTAAGCCCTAGGGCAATCATTCCCATTTTACAGCCAAAGGAACTGGGGCACAGAGAACTATTACTGTGAATAGATAATAAGACCAGATGCAGATTTCATACCAGAGCAGTCTAGCTACAGACTCTTCCTCCAGTTACCACACCCTGCTTTTTCCAGATAGTCATGCCAGGCTGACTGCGGTTTCTCTTCATGTCTTCTAGTCTTGGTTCCTGTCAATGATGTCCTGCTGACCATGAGGACTTTGGGTTCAGCTTTTGTTGCTCATCCTATATGGAGCACATCTGACAAAAGTATCCCAAGCATTAACTCGCCCTCTGCCTTGTCAGTCTCTGCCTAACAATCAACATCATTGCTTTGATGTTGCGGTCTATTTCAGTACTGCGTACACTGTCCCACCCTATTCCCTTAGATTACCATTCAGTTGCTGAGGATGTTCTACTCCCTTTGTTTTCTTCTACTCTAGTCTGGCTCTGCAGGGTTGCTACCTTTGGATGGAAAACGGGATGCTAAGAACTTGTGTCTTGGCATCTCGAGGCCATACAAAGGCAGATCTTTGCCAAGCTCTCTGTCTACATCACAGCTCTGATAGGAAATCATATCGTCAGCCTGCTTCCAGAAGCCAGGCAGCAGCTCCGGCCAAGCTGCCTTAGAAAGGGAGTTCACTTAAGGATCAGTATTTATCAACACAGCACTCCAAAGTCTCTTCCACACAAACCAACAAAGGCCCATTGTACATAGATGTGCCTGAGAAGCAGAGGGCCACTGTCCTCCACGAATGTTGCCATCTTACTCTCCTCAGACGACCCGCTGTCTCTAATTGTCCAGGCATCTGCATAGCACAAATAGATTTGATGTGAGCCAGTGAAAAAAGCAGCCAGGGGTGGGATGGCCACTGTGGAGGAAATCATTTAGTGCGCACCCCCTGTTGAGGGTGGGAGAGATAAATGATCAAAGGGCTCACAAAGGCCAAGTCTCCTCTAAGAGAACATGGAAAAGACAAAGATTGCTGTGCTGAGCCATCTGAGCAATCCTCAATGCGGCGTGGAGAAATAGTAGACTTGCACAATGCCCTGTTTATGCAGGCCAGCCTCTTCCATATAACTGCGTTCGCTATGGATTCAGAAGCAACAGCTTACACTGGCTACTAATCAGAAGCACATATGGGAGGAGCAGAATTCACACGAAGTGCTTACCCGGCAAAGTTTTGGGTTGACTAGGCTTTGAAAGTGTGTTATCTTAACGGCAGGTGCAGATGCTTTATGGAAATCTCATATTAACTAAAGTCACTGGTGACAATGCACACCTTCCCTTGAATGCTCCTTTGTCTGTCTGTGGAGTATGGACACAGGGCAACACACTGAAAATAGACACTAAAACCCCCTATGCATCCTACACTTTAGGCCCACATGCCACATCCCGAAAGGGAATAGATCCCAGAGGGCTCTCAAGAGCTGTGCTTGTTCTGAGTCTCTAGATCCTGCACCGTCCTCTCCAAGATGGACTGAAATCCCCTGAAACCTTGAGCCAAAACCTTTCCTCGTTTAAGTTGCTTCTGTGAGTATTTTGCTAGTGCGACAAGAAAAATAACCATGGGCTTGACCCTGGCATAGATTCTCTGTCAGGAGAAATTAGGCTACAAATACTTTGACATTTAACATCTAGCCCTTAATATGTTGAACTTGCTGGTTTGATCATGCCATTGACACCGAGTTTCACTTACTCACAAATTTACTTATACAAAGACTGAAATGAGCCAAGCTCCTTATACTAGATTTTCAGTCCTGAGGATATTTATCATTGCCCGACTCAGCCTGGTTCCTTTACTTTATATTTGTGTTCACTTTTCTTTGTAATAACTTCTTTTTTTTCTTCTTCTTCTTCTTCTTCTTCTT
>CABHPH010139688.1:0-10050 GCA_902168325.1 Peromyscus nudipes
AACTATGTTACAAAGCACATTGATGAAAATGACTTAAAACTTATATGAAGGTGGTATTTATTAAGAGAGTGTCAACATGTAGCTCTACAAAAGTAGTTAGCTCTTAACAGCTAAAGTTAAACAAGACACCTGTATCAGTCCCTCTAAGGCTCCTGGAACATCATAGACAAGGGGTGCAGAGTATGAGAGCTGGAACATGGGGTGAAGTACTGCAATGTGTTATAGGCAAGACACAGCCATTTCAATCATGTTCTCTCAGCAGCTGAGGTTCAGCTGCCTCTACTGGGCCTTCATCTGTCAAGCAGAGATAGAGGAGGGACCAGCAGAACATATTTCACTCAGCTGAGCTATTGGCTACTGGTAGACTGTGGGAGAGAAGTAGTTATTGTCTGCAATAATGCATCCAGAAGTGAGCCCACCAGGCTCCAATGGATAATTTAAAATCTATGGTACCACAGATGGCATAGTTCAACTCAGTGGGTCACAAGACAAACCAAAGATGTGAATGTGGGAAAGGAAGTGATATGGAAAGGGAAGATGAATGCTGTGGGCAAGATAGAGAGTGGAAGGGGAGGTAAAAATCACCAGAATGCATCATAGCTGTAGATGTAACGGTCTTATTAAATAAGAATCACAGAGCCAAATGTAGAGTTAAAAGCCCAAGAGGTCAGAGAAGTAGCTAAGAGCTGAGATTTAAAACCCTTCTTCTTACTCGTCACTGCCGCTGCCGTCCTTCCCCTGAGAAAGAGGCCTACTTCCTGTGTGTCTGTCTTTTTATTGACTTTCTGTTCTGCCTTCTCATTGGTTGTAAACCCAACCACGTGACCTCCTCGTCACTGCCTGTCTATACAGACCTGTAGGTCTCTATGGTTGGTATTGAGATTAAAGGCATGTGTCTTCATGCTGGCTGTATCCTTGAACACACAGAGATCTGCTTGTCAGGATTAAACAAGTGCCGCCACCACCCAGTTTTGGCTATGGCTTGCTATTAGTTCTGACCCCAGGCAACTTTATTTACTAACATACAAATAAAATCACATTTCAGCACAAATAATATATCACCATACATAGCCATGTATGAGTTGATGAATTAATACAAGATAGGGGTGTGTGTGTGTGTGTGTGTGTATGTGTGTGTGTGTGTGTGTGTATGTGTGTAAAGATATCTGTTTCATGGTTTAAAAAAAAACACTAAACTTTATCAAACTAGTTTTTGAAATTCTGTGAATGAGGTGCCTTGATTGTTTTTCAGCACCTGAGAAATACATTGACATACAAAAGACAATAAATGCTTGAAGAAAATGATTGTTGACTACATAAATAAATGATAAGGTAACATATTAAAGAAAGTCACATTAAAAAGACTGATTTAACATATTAGCTGGATTTGTATATAACACTTGCCGAACACATTATGGAAACAAAATTCTTAAGATGGATTTGAATATAAAATAAACACATGAACTGTGAACCAATGGCTGAGGGGCCCCCAACTGGATCAGGCCCTCTGAATGGGTGAGACAGTTGATTGGCTTGATCTGTTTGGGAGGCATCCAGGCAGTTGGACCGGGTCCTCTGCTCAGTGCATGAATTGGCTGTTTGAAACCTGGGGCTTAGCAGAGACGCTTGGCTCAGCCTGGGAGGAGGGGACTAGACCTGCCTGGACTGAGTCCACCAGGTTGATCTCAATCCTGGGGGAGTCTTTGCCCTGGAGGAGATGGAAATGGGGGGTGGGGGGGGAGGGGCAGAAGGTGGGAGAACGGGGGAATCTATGGCTGATATGTAAAGTTGAATTATATTGTAAAATAAAATAAAATAAATTCAAAAAAATATACTTTATACACAATGTTTTCCAACAAATGCTTCATTATATTAAACTGTAGTCTGCAGAAGTGCTTTGCTCTGGGTCCATTTCCTGTATATTTTAGGAATCTTCCATTATTGTTTTTTTCCAGGATACAGTAGTAGTGATAACTTTATCTTAGCACAAAAGTAACCTTTTATTCATGTCTTTCATATCTTCCATTCATTGCCTTTATTATGATATCATAGCAATGTCTAGTGATAAAATACCTTATTACAATGTTCAAATAAGACATGTTGGATGTAGAAAATAATTGTGTAGCAAAACAGTCTTCTTGTTTTTTTTGTTTTTGTGATTAATCTACAGAGACAGTATGACACCAGACAAAATTAGTTATGACTACAGTGTAATTGTATAGGATCATATAGGCGACCCTGTGGAAACAGAAAATAGCTCAGAATTGTTTTGTTTATAGTAAACATATAATAAAAATCTGAGTCAATAGCAGTGTTGGAAGTTTTGACTTGCTCCTCAGAGTACACCTCTCCTTAAATGCTCATTAATGAAGTCAATATTTAAAAACATCTTTTAATCTCATTTCTAAGAATATACTTAGTCAATTTAGTCAGTGGGAAAGTCACCATCTCAAAGGAAAGAGGAATGAGAACAATGTGTTTGTTCACCTGAGCAATTTCTATTTAGTTCATTAATGTTTCTTTTTCCATCTACATTTTCATTTTTGGTTAGGAGAGCTTACGGTCCCTAGTCCTACTGGAGGAAAGTATTAAATCATGATTGGATTTCCTGAAAGTCTACACACATACCTGCAGTCAATATATTATCTCAGAACAAATTATTTGATGTTAGTGATCAGTGAGGTTCTTGAACTCTGATTTTATTTTATTAAATTTCCTGCATATAAACCATGAACAGCTTCACTATGCAAATGGCCCATAATGGCTTATACTCCTGTCATACGCTTATGGTTTCCTAGAATGTAATTCATATTTGTTTACTCTTCATGGATTTAGTGAGGTTGCTAATTCATTTTTAGCGAAAATATGTACTTTTTTATAAGAATGCAGTTGAAAAGAATGTACTAGTTTTGTTGTTTAAAGTATAACTTACCAATTTCATTTAGATTTCTTTCTGTGTGATCACATTCACCTAAAAGACAAAGTTCATTAGTCATGTATTGCTGAATAAAAAGATATAGTAAAATCTAGTGCCTTGAGAAAAGACTTAGTACTTGCTTAGCACTTTGCAATTGAAGTACTTTACTGGGGCCAGTCTTAAAGCTTTTCATGTCTAACATAGTGATATCACTGTCTCCTGGTACTTATTCTATGAAGTCTTGTCTGTAATAAGAAGAAATAAAATAGATTCAGTGACACAGCATTGTTTTCATGAAGTGAGTTCTAAAATGGGAGACCTATGGAGAAGGAGAGAGAGAGAGAGCGAGAGAGAGAGAGAGAGAGAGAGAGAGAGAGAGAGAGAGAAAGAGAGAGAGAGAGAGAGCAGAAGAGGCCTGGGAACAAAACATGGTTCCTAGTGACTTACTTCAAAGTAGAGATACTACCATCTCACAGTCTTTTGAGTTCATCAATGGTTTCGTTCATTGATAAAGTAATTACCTTTGTCATTGAATGTCAACACCTTACTTTAATTTTGGAAAATATTGCGTCCATTTAATGTGGAAGGGACTCATCCTCATGATCCTTCCACCACTAACATGTGTGTCACAAGATTTATATCACTATATATCCTGGAAATTAGAAAGTTGCAAACCCTAATTAAGTTTGAGAGGAAAATGCATTCTGTCTTGCAGTCTGTCATGATTATTACAGATATTTTCTAAGAGTAATGTATATTACTTGTGACTAAAATTTCCAAGAAAACCTATGACTATTTTAGAAATTTAATTTAAAATTATTATAAAATATATAGGTATAAGCAATTAATAGTTTAATATAATTTCTTGACTCATAACTGAGTCAAAGTTATACTCTAATAAATACATATACTACTATGTGCAATGAGTTTCCTACAGTGGCAGTTCTGAAATAGGACATTAAAAGTATAAACTAACTTTAATGAGAAAATTTTGTGTGTAATTTTGTCTCAAATTGCCAATCATGAATTAATCAAACCACTGGAAAAATATAGAAAAGCAAAAAGGAAACATAGTTTTCACTCTATTCCAAAGGTGAGTCCATTTAATCACAACACAAATGAATTGCAACTGCAATAGACTTCCCTCCTCCATCTTCCCTGGCTGCCTTTGAACTGATGAATGCAGAGGTATAGATGTTCACTTTTCAACAGTTATTGAGTTGATTTTCTGTACATTTATATTTGAATGTTTTCAACTTAGAGTTGATAAAAGGAAAGTAAAATCTACTCTGATCAAAGTATACCAGGAGGTATTGCCCCCATTGTCTTTATTGCCATCTAAATCCTACCAATTTTCAAGGAAACAATTTTCACAGACAGTTTTTGATAAAGCAAAAATTCATGGCATTTCAAAGGCTTCTGATTAATGCTTAGAGAACTAAGGGTTAGCCAAGGAAATACAATACCAGTTCTGTTTACCTACAGTAATAGCATTCAAGTAGCTGGGGTAGGAGGAGAGGGAAAGCTGATATTTGGAGTTGATTTTTAGGGGATTATTTATTGGTGAAACTAATAAAGGCCACTCCACGTTAGTGTCCAAGCTGACCAGAAGGAGCCAGAGCTCCTGAGTTGTGGTGATATTTTATTTGTATGTTAATAAAGTTGCTTGGAGATCAGAAGACATAGCCAGCCATAAACAGAAGTCAGGTGGTGGTAGCACACGCCCTTAACCCGATCACATGGCAGGCAGAGTCTCTGTGTGGTCAAGGACACAGCCAAGTGTGGTGACACACACCTTTAATCCCAGTACCAACCATAGAGACCTGGAGGTCTGTACAGACAGGCAGTGACGAGGATGTGAGGTGGCTGGGCTTAGAGTCAATGAGAAGGCAGAACAGTAAGGCAGTAAAGGTGCAGGTTAGACAGAAAGAAGCTAGTTCTCTTGGGAAGCTACAACAGTGTGGTGAGCTAGGGTTGGCTGGTGGCTATTCCTATTTCTCTGATCTCTACGGTTTTCACCCCTGTATTTGGATCTGTGTTTCTTATTTGATAAGACTGTTTAGGAATTCGTCTACATCAGATGTGGGTACTGGAATCTGAATTCTGACCCTCTGGAAGAACAGTACATGCTCTGCACCACTGGCTCTCTTGATGGCACTGAGACTGTCCACATTTTACTGTGGACTACACGGTTTGAGTTTGTAAAGTAAGAAACCATTTTCAAACAGGTGAATGCATGGCTAAAATCAGGCTGTTTAAAGCATAAAAGATTTCACTTTAGCTTTTCTTTCAAATCACTTCACTTTAAATAAACAGACATCAAATAAGTTTTGTTTGAAAAAATAGATATAGAGAAAAATTGAGAACCTTTCTGATAGGATTATAGTGTTCTCTCAAAACAAAACTCAACATATCTTATGCTAGACATTTTAGGGCCATCTGGAACAAATTAAAGGTAAGCAAGTAATAGAATGTCTTTATTACTGTTCAAAGTTAAAAATAAATATTAATTGTATTTTTTTGATGTTGACCACTCGTTTTGATAATTATTTTTCTCTCAGAGAAACATAATTGTGTAAAAAATATGTATTCATAAACATATTTATAATAGAAATATAAATCATTTTTACCCATTAATGTGCATCATTTCTTCATCTACATTAAATTCAAACACTCCAAAAATGCTTTACTTATTTATATATTTGTAGTACTTGATACATAAAAAGTTTTACTTATACACGGCTATATACTTTGTTACCGTGGAAATCATCTTTTAAGAAGTATTTCATTTGTCAAAATGTATATTGTAATCTTACGATATTATTTTTTAAATTGCCATACTGAGGCCTTGTACATGATAGACAGATACTCTCTCTGACCTACAGCTACAATCCTTTAACTTGAACTTCATGTTGTGAGAGTAAAGGGAATTAAGTTATCCAGGGAGATCTGAAACTAGTTGCTCTTCTGCCTCAGATTTCCAGTTGTTAGGATTACAGATGTGCACCACCCAGCTTTGTATTGTGTTTTAATAGTTTCATTAATTTTCTAGTACAGAAAAGAAATGATGGATAGATTGAGATGGTAGGTAGGCATAAATAATACTGATGATAATACAATCATTTTGAATTTTTAAAAAAAGGGGAAGGAAGATTTGCAAGAAAATCGAAACACAGACGGTAATATTTAGGAGAGAGGCCATTGGTATGCAAGGGTCACACCAGTACATGTGTTCTCTCTTTATACCACCTTTGCATTGAGATATAATTCATATACATTCAACTAACTGTATCAAGCATAGTGTTCTAGAACTTCATTCAGCATGTCTACCTAGTGACACAATTGTCACTACAGTCAACTTTAGAACATTCTCAGCTACCTGGAGTGACACTGGAGCCCTCAGATGTCACATTTCTTTCCTTTGAAACCCAGCAGTGAGTGACTCATCTACCTTCTCTTTCTGTGAGTTTGCATGTGAGAGACGCCTTGTTTCTTAGGTTCTTGAACACAGTAATCTCAATGTTTACCTCTGTTATGCCATACACCAATTCACGTTGACTCATTCTGCAGTTGGATAGCATTCTGTTGATTTTTATATTTTTGCCATTATAAACAAAGCTGCTATGATTGGTAATGTGCACGCTTTTAAATAGCTGCCTTTTTTTATCTGCCTTTTTTCTGGGTTAGTTTAGAGCCCAGTGCTTCAATTTCTGAGTACTGTCAGACTTCTAATGTGATTGTACCGTTTGCATTCCCATCTGCTGCTCTTACGGAGGTGAGGTGACCATGTGCTTGTCAGCACACATCTCTGCCTTTAAACCAAAGTTCTCTTTCATGCAAGAGAAAAAAAAACAATACAAAAGGCAGACACTCTATATTCTCCACCATTTGTGGAAAGAAAAAGCTGACATGATAGAAGAAGAGTGGAGAATAATGCTTAAAGGGGCAATGAAGATAGAAAGTCACGGTGCCAGGGGGAGAGAGAAGTTAGGTGTCTCTTCTATTGCTGTGAAGAGAAACTGTGACCAAGGCAGCTATTATCAAAGAAGGCATTTAACTGGGGGCTGGCTTACAGTTTCAGAGGTTTAGTCCATTATCATCATGCTGGGACCATGGTGGCATGCAGGCAGATGCTGGAGCAGTAGCTGAGAGCTACATCATGATCTATAGGCAGAGAGTGAGGCTCTGGATTTGGCTTGGTCTTTTGAAACTTCCCTTTTGAAATATCCCTAGTGATACACTTCCTCCAAAAGACCACACCTCCTAATCCTTTCAATCCTTTCAGAAAGGGCCACTAAGTGATGATTAAGCATTTAAATATATGAGCCTATGGGAGCTATTCATATTCAAACCACCACAGGTACTGAAATCCAATTACAGAGGAGAAATAATTGCTAGTGTTCTAGAACATACAAGAGTGGCTGTGTTTCATGACTGTACAAAATCTGCATCCTCTGATACTTTAGCATCAAAATTCCCTTGCATTTATGTTTCTCTGCTATTGATACTAGCTATGGTGAAGGTCCAATTCTGTCAATTGGAATTCTGTAAACATTACATCATATGGCAGCCTCTTAACACATCTGCATGAGCAATTTAACTTGCCAAATGAACCATAATTTTTGAGTATCATGAGAAGACAATGAAACAAACGCTTCATTGAATGGAGTTGTATGTTTGCCTTTATATACACACAAAATGGCATATGTACTAAAACTCTAAAAAATATTGTATCTATTTCAAATGTGTATTACACAGGAAAGTTGAAAAATATCTATAACTTCAGGTTGAAAACAATGCAAACTTGATCCCCTGAAATCATATTTATGAGACTCTTTGCTGTGTGTGTGTGCATGCATAAGTGTGTATGCTGATGATTGTGCAAGTGTATAAGGGATAAGTGAGCATACATGTGTGTGCAGGTGTATGAGTGTGCAACTGTGTAAGCATGCATATAAATGAGTGTGCCTGATATTTTGTCAAATATGATAGTAACACTTAAGAGTATCTTACCAACTAACAGAAAACCCTCTTAATTTTCTGGTGTGCCCACATTAGGTTTTCACTAAATGTGATGCTTAGGTTTTCATTTTCAAAAGTCATATTATGTTTTTATATTGATAATGTCTATCTTTAAAAATGATTTTTCACATATTTAGAAAAGTCTTGATAAGACACTTATCCTGGGGAAACAAAAACTAAAAACGAACTTTGCTCTTGGCTTCTATATTCACATTAGAAAAGAATTGTGCATCAATTAGCTCCTTTTCAAACCAGGTGAAAACCTCTGAAAGTGAAACCCACGTGGAAGCCTTGCTATCCCATGAAGTTATTAAAAATGTAGGAAGATTTTGAATACAGAACACCATTTAAGTGCAAGTCACCTGACTCATATTTGCATATACTTTTCTCCACATATGCTACTTGCTGTCAGGAAGACACAGACACACGGATGGATAGAGGTTAGATTGGACAGCCCATCTGGGGACACTGGTAATTTGTGAGAGCAATATTAAATTATATTTTTATACACATTTTGTATTTTATGCCCACAGGAGATCTCATGATATCTTGCCTGACAACGTTTCCCATATTTTCTCTTATTTTCTGGTACATTAAGTTTGGTCTATGTAATGGAGCATATTGGTTTTCATCAGATATGACCAAATGTACTGCCTTAAGGCCTCCTATCAGAGAAGATCTCCCATAGATACTTTCATAACTTGTTCCCTCCACTGTCGGCTCTTCAGGGAGGTTGCCGCTTTTGACTTAGTTTAAAGGAGCGCTCTTTCTGATCTCTATTCTTTCACTATGATTTATTTTTTATAAGAATACTAATCAATATGTATGGAATATTAAAATATAAAATCCTGCTTGCTGTAGCATCATTTCTATGACAAAGAAAAAGAAAAGGAATGATGAATATCTGAGTCATACAACTGATACTAAATGTGTGTGCATTTCAGGTTAGGAATGTGTGTTTATAGGAATGTATTACTAGAGTTTCTAGGCTTCTTAGTTATACTACTGGCAAGTTTTAGTCAACTTGACACAAATTAGAGTCAACCAGGAAGAAATAAATTTGAGAAAAGGCTTTCATTAGACTAGCCCATAGGCAAGTCTGTGGGGCATATTTTTTATTAATGGTTGATATGGGAGAGGTCAACTCACTGTGAACAATGCCATGCCTGGACAGGTGGTCCTGGATATATAAGAAAGTAGGCTTAGCAAGCCCTAGAAGGCAATCCAGTGATGAGTGTTCCTCAAATGATTTCTGGTTCAGTTCCTCCTCCAGGTTCCTGTATTGAGTTCTTGCATTGGCTTTCCTTGATGACTGACTAAAAGGTATAATATAAAATAAACTCTTTCATCATCTAATTGCCTGGGGAAGTGTTTTATCACAGCCATAGGAAGTAAACTAATATAAGTAGTAAGGTGTTGGTTTAATTGCTAATATTTACAACTCTGTACAGAACCAGAAGCAGTGGAATTGGGTTTCTGGGTTGCCTTTCATTTTAAAAAAAATTTAATTTAATCTTTAAAATTCCAAACATGTACGTGAACTACATTAATTATATGCACTCCTAACTTCCCACTTGACCTCCCACAGGTCCTCCCAAAATTCCCCGATTCCCAATTTCATATCATTCCTTTATAATCATTTATATTTATTGACGTATTTAGTATGCTGAGTTCAATCAGTGTTGCCCATATGCTCATGGGATTTTAATGTCTACCAAAATGACATATAGAGTTTTATATCTGTTGTTTCATCTATCTGTTTTCTGATATACAGAAACAATTCAGACTCAAATAAATATACAACTAGAAAGGTAGAAGTATTTTAAGTAGTTTATAACAGATCATGGATAATTCTATTATGGTACTATATTTATAATATAGGTAATAATTATTAAAGACTGGTTGAAATATGAAATATAAACCCATATAAACAAATTTTTCGGCTTATAATTTGCAAAGTATTTTGTCTTCTATTTTGATGATCTTTGCTCACACTTAATGTTCTATCACTGGGGAGTCCTAGGCATACAGAAATGATTGGTTTGCAGGGCTACACAGAACTTCAGATGTTGAACTATTTCATCAAATAGTATTTAAAGAAGTCTGTAGCT
>CABHPH010139689.1:0-12207 GCA_902168325.1 Peromyscus nudipes
ATCAACATCCGAGCTTATCTTCTGCAAGGGAGCGGCGGAGGTGCCAGAGTTGCAGGCTATCAGTACTTTCAGAGTTGAGACTGGTGACAGGACCCTTAGGAAGGTGTCCCAGTGGGCCAGGATGGCCCCAGGCCTGCTCAGTCTCTTCTCATCCATCCCCCAACAGCCAGAAAGCCCTGGTATCACCATTCTGGAGTCTGCTGTTTCCCATTTGGTCTGTTTCCAGTCAATCCAAATTAAGAGAGCAGTGGGTTGGGGATTTAGCTCAGTGGTAGAGCGCTTGCCTAGCAAGTGCAAGGCCCTGGGTTTGGTCCTCAGCTCTGAAAAAGAAAAAAAAAAAAAGGTGCCCAAGAGAGCAACCACAGACCAAAGAAACAACTCTATCCAAGTCCAGCTTGGGGGGACAAAGACATTTATTGGGGTGTCTTATAGGTTCATAGGTGACTCAGGCAACTTCGTCGCCAAGATACCCCCCTCAGCATGGAGACAACTCCTCCAGCTGTGTCCCTGGAGTCCCCTCACAGCTTGTGGGCAGCTCCATCAAAGCAATAGTTCACTGATTCTAGAACCTGGGAAGGGGGTCTTGAGTCTTTCAAGTTCACTGGGCCTCCTTCTCACTCTTAGAATCAAACACCTGCAGAATAGGGTCGTAAGATGGTCTGAGGTCAGTCTAAAAACAAACATCTCAAAAAGTAGAAAGAGACTTACCCGATGCATTGCCGTTGGTTCCTGAAGGCTGCTAGCACAGTCCACGGTGAGTCAGGAGAGGTCATCGCTTGATGGGCAGTCAAAGCACAGCAGAGTGCCTCCCAGCAACAGCAGCAGTGAGGTGGCCCAGGCCAAGCCGAGTTTTCTTCATTAACCCAGCAGTGGGTTGGGGAAGCCATGTCTAATGGTGTCCTCACAATACTCTCCTCATATCCATTATCTTGGACAGTTTCCAAATGAATTGTGAATGCTGCCCTCAAAAATCAGGGCTTCCTCACAGCCTGCTGTAAACTTCCCACACCAAATTTGCCCCGGGGACAAAAGTGTCCAGTGCTAGGCATCACTCAGGTAATATGGGACACACACAGACAAAGACAGAGGGTCTTAGTTTCTACTGCTGTGATGGAGGAAAGGGGTTGTCAGGCTTATGTGTCCCTGGTCACAGTTCACTGAGGGAGCCAGGGCAGGTCTGAAGCAGAGGGCATGGGGAAACACTGCTTACTGGCTTGCTCAGCCTGAATTCTAATACAATCCAGAACTACCTGCTGGTGAGTTTATCCACCCTGCAGAGCCCTGCTAGCTCAGTCGGTAGAGCATGAGACTCTTAATCTCAGGGTTGTGGGTTCATGCCCCAGATTGGGCACCACCTTTTACAATCAATCCATAAGAGTCTGTTAAATGGGAAACAGAATTTATTAAGACATAAATTGAGGAAATATACTCAAGATTACAGAAGGGAGTAGACAGCAGAAGTCATACTCTGATCTGACTGGGAGTGATTCCATCTCACAGGCAGGAGCAGGGAGAAGGGGCCTGTGACCCTTCTCCCTTTCCTTATAAGTCACGTACAATGGCAAGGAGCACCGTCTCCTTTGAGCCAAACAGCCCAAGGTCCTGGGCAGAACAAATACTACTACAACTACTTGCCTAGGGATGTTACCTCTCACATTGGACTGGGCCCATCTACATCAATGATTACTCAAGAGAATGCCTGACATCCATGCTTAGAAGCCAATCTTTTTTTTTTTTTTGGTTTTTCGAGACAGGGTTTCTCTGTGTAGCTTTGCGCCTTTCCTGGAGCTTACTTGGTAGCCCAGGCTGGCCTCGAACTCAGAGATCCGCCTGCCTCTGCCTCCCGAGTGCTGGGATTAAAGGCGGGCGCCACCAACGGCCAGCAGCGCCACCAACGCCCGGCTTAGAAGCCAATCTTATGGGCACATATTCTCAATTGAGAGTCCCTCTTCCCAAATGACTCTAGCTTGCATCAAGGAGACAATAAACAAATAAATAAATAAATCAGTAAATAAAAAAATAACCAGGGCACACAAACACATGCACAGATAGAAGTAGAGACAGACAGACAGAGAAAGAAAACCCTAAGAAGATAGCTCAACCAGTAAAATGCTTTGCACAGTCATGGCTAATCTAGGTTTTCAACTTCACACACTCGGAAAGAGGAATCCTCACCTGAAGAATAGTCTCCATCAGCACATTCTCTGGGCAGAGCTTTGGGGCATTTTCAGGGCTACAAACTGACCTGGGAGGTCCCGGCCCACTGAGGGCAGTACTATCCCTAGGCCTGTGGGCCTGAGTTGTATAAGGAAGGGAACAAGCCAGGAAGAGATGTTCCTCACGGTCTCTGCTTCAGTTCTTGCTCTCAGGATCCTCCCATGGCTTTCATGTAAACTGAAGAAAAAGACACTTTTCTTTCCCAACTTGCTTTGCTCATGGTGTTTATCTCCTTAACAAAAAGTAAACTAGAACACAGAATGCAGGCATGACCGTGTGAGTTTGGTCACAGAACCTACATTTAAAAAGAGAGGTGTGGCAGAGTGGGATTGTCATCTGGGCACTGTGAAAGTGGGGACCAGAAGATGCTGGGATGGAGAGGCCAGTTCATCTGGCTGAATCCCCAAGCTCCAGGCCAATGAAAAGCCATACCTGTTGGGGGCAGGTGGGGTAGAGACAGCACAAGACCTGGAGGCAGGTGGCTGCCTTGGGGACAGAGGCAGCCAGATCTATGTTAGTTCAAGGCCAGCCTGAGCATGACATCCTGTCTTAAGAACTGAAACTAAAAAGTGTTGGGTCCTTTGACACTCACCTTTAATCCCAGCACAGGGAAGGCAGAGGCAGGTGTGAAGGGACACCAGCCCACTGGGGCATGTGGCTCTGGCAGGCCCTGCCCTTCCACCACACTCCATCTGCTTGTTAAAAACTGTTAGATTACATTACTTAAACTAGCCACCAAGGTCTATCCCTTATATGGTAACTTCCTCCACCTGAGGCTGACTACCAAAGTCCCGCAATCAAGAACCCCTTTGGCTCATATAATTAACATGCCCAATTAATATTAAACACCTCATTCTATCTTGGTTTTCCCCATTTACCTTTATAAACTGCCATTTTCCTCTTGGCCTCCTCTGTCTCCCCTCTGTACAGAGCCAGTCCTTTGTCCCTCTAGGACAAATACCCATCCCTTCTTCCCTTGTCCCCTCCCCCTTCTCCAATGTCTCTTTAGTCATGACTGTTTCTTTAATTAATAACTAAAAGTGTTGCTCTAATAAATAAAGCTGGCCTGGAGATCAGAGTGTGGAGTTAGTTACTAGAGGCCAGGCAGTGGTGGCACACACCTTTCATCCCAGCATTTGGGTTCTTATGCCTCTGATCCCAGTACTTGGGAGGCACAGGCCTTTAATCCCAGCACTAGGGAGGTGGAGACAGGAAGTGATACGGCTGGGCAGAGAAAGGAATATAAGGCAAGAGGAGACAGGAGTTCGGCTCCCCTTTCAGGCTGAGGAGTTGGTGAGGTGAGAGTTGGCTGTGGCTTGCTCCATTGTCTCTCTGTAATTTCAGCATTTACCCCAATATCTGACTCGAGTTTTTATTATTAAGAACAGTTAGAACTGGTACTATACCTTTTCCTTCTCCCTCATACACTATCGAGATTCACACTACATCCTAGCCCATTCTAAAACAGACCTCCCCTTCTCTCCTTAAAAATTACACCAGCAAGGCCATTTGGTTCTGTTTTCTGCCTGATTCAGAGGGATATCACTTTAACTGTGTTCTCTGTGAACACAGGTGTTGAGTGCAGTTTGTGCTGATTCCAGGATCCAGGAGGAAGCTCCCACTATCAGGGTCTCCTTCAAGGCACCTCTCTATGATTCTAGGCCCATCTGGTATAATAACTAGTTCCAGGACAACAAAAAATATGCAGAGAAACTCTTTTCAAAAAAATTTTTTTTTAGAGGAAAATAAACCAACAAAAGCTAAAACCCCTCAGAGTGAGGATGGCAGCTGGCAACTGTGATTCTCTGTCTCAGCACAGAGAGCTCTGAGACAGGATGATCACACCTTCCAGGGCAGCCAAATCCGATGCAAAAGCAAAGGTTCTTTTTATTGTTAGAAGTTAACTCGGGCCTCTCTGTCCTCTGACACAGCAGCAGAGCAGGAGAGTCCCCGAGTAGCAATGGAGCAGGGTTTTAATACGGGGAAATGCAAGGGGGATCTTGGGGTCTACGGACTACATAGGAACAGACTTGGGATTGGTTTATGTGAGTGGGAACCATGTTAGTAGCTATTCTGTGGCCAGAGTTAGTGGGGGGTTACAGTTATCCATTTGGTGACAGGCCTGGACAAGACTCAGGCTTTGTCCTTGAGCTGCAACAGAGGATGTCAGGCTTAGCCCAAACTGACTGTGGGGGCTGCTCAGTGGCCCAGGCTTGGTGCATCCTATCTCCCTGTCCCTGCTGACAGGGCATCAGTGATTGTCTTTTGTTCATGACACTCCCAGAAACTGCATGCTCAGTCTCAGGAAACTAAAATTGAGGCCTGATCTCTGAGAGAAGACTGAGCAGCCTGTGATGG
This sequence comes from Peromyscus nudipes, assembly GCA_902168325.1. Taxonomy (NCBI): domain Eukaryota; kingdom Metazoa; phylum Chordata; class Mammalia; order Rodentia; family Cricetidae; genus Peromyscus; species Peromyscus nudipes. The sequence goes on from CABHPH010139689.1 coordinate 4,576, forward strand.
TGTCTGTCCACTGTATGGGCTGGAAACTTCTGCACAGACATAGAGGGCAATCCACATCCATGGAGGACCCAAGGCCGCCCTTCACCAACTTCTCAGAGGCGACTTCTCTGCACAGCCCAGTGCTCACTAATCCCTCACTCAGACTCTAGCCCAGGGCCTGGACCCCACCCCCACCCTTCCATGGGATCAGGATTCTACAATTACAGGAGGAAGAGGTAAATGGATATCTGGGAATGATAATCTAGTCTTGTCCACACAATAAGGCCCGAGGTAACTTAGGCCACAGACTGAGACCCCGTCTCAACTTGCTTCACACACACACACACACACACACACACTGAAAATCAAAGGAGAAGGCAAGCTGAGCACCAGCATCCATCTCCCTCTGCTTCCTGACCTCAGATGGAGTGTGACAAGCTGCCTTACACTCCTGTTCCCACGCTTTCTCTGTTGTATCCTCAACTGTGAGTCAAAATGGACCCTTTCTTCCCTCCTGAAGTCGCCTCTGGGAGACATATTGTGTCAGCAACAGGAAGAGAAACACAGACCCCTGAGTTCACAGGAGTCACTGAGCCAATGTGGAACACCCAGCCTTGTCTTTCCACACATAGCCATCCCCTGCTCCAGAACACACACAGTGGGAGCCTCTGAGGAAAGCCACAGCTGTGCTGGACAACCCAGGCCATCCCTGAGACAGCACTGTGGTAGAAAAGCATGATTTAGACAGAAAAGTATGAGGAAGAGGAGGGGCGAGAGACTGGGCCAAAGCCTGTGGGGACAAGTGTAATTCCAGGTCAGTGTCCATCTGAGGGGATGGCGGATGGAGCAATTGTCACAGCATGAGGACCTGAGTTCAGATGCAGCACCCCTGTGAAACACTGGTGTGGGGGCATACACCTGTCATCCATGCTCTGGAAAGAAACACACAGCAGGAGCCTGCAGCTTGTTGGCTGGCCAAGCAGGCCTCACAGGTGAGTGCTAAAGAGACGCTGTCTCAGGAAACAGTGGGAAATTTGTTTTATAGGGACACCTGACATGGTCTTTGGTCACACACACACACACACACACACACACACACACACACACACACACAAAACATCTCAATGAACTCAGCCAGGCTGTACTTCTCCATGGGCTGACTTACATGTTACCATAGTACCACAGTGACTTCCCGCCAGGGGAAGGTGGTTACCAATACCCAGGCTTATCTTCTGCAAGCAAGTGGCAGACTTGCTAGTGCCACAGATTTTCAGTAATTTCAGTGAGGATCTCTGTCACAAGAAGATTTTAGGGAGGGTATCAGAGAGGGCCACACAGGTGGCAGCGTGGGGTAGTCCTTGCTTGCCCATTCCCCAACAGCCAGCAGCTCTGGCACTAACACCCCAGTGTTAACCTTCAGTCTGATTCCAGTCACCCAGATACAGATGATAATTAAAGACCCTGAGATGACTCCATCCCAGTCCAGCTTAGGGGACCAGTGACTTTATTGGGGTCCCATGTTCATGGGTGACTCATCAGCTGCATCCACAGGAAATACACCACAACATTGTGCTGACTCATGACAGCTGCATCCAGGAGGTTCCCTGGGCCAGTTTGCAGCCAGGTCCATGGAGGAGTTTTCTCTCCCCTTGTATCCCCAGCACTAGTTCCCTGAGGCTGAGGAGGGCACTTGAGGCTTGGAGCTTCCTGGTTCTCCTTCTTCCATCAGGCCAAAGGTGTTTCAGTCAGAGGGAAACAGCTGCAGAATAAGTCACATGGTGGTCTGAGCTGTCTACAGATGAACAAATCCAAAACAAGGAGAGATTGGCCCACTTTATGCATTGTTGTTGTCTGAAGAGAGCCCTTCCCTGGAACCCTCAGAAAGACTTGTCTGGTCATTGTTAGAGCCCTCAGAAAGAATGAGCAGGTTATTTTTTTTTATTTTTTTTTAAAGAAGCTTTTTTTTTTTAAGATTTATTTATTTATTATGTATACAGTGTTCTGTCTGCACATATCTCTGCAGGCCAGAAGAGGGCACCAGATCTCATTACAGATGGTTGTGAGCCACCATGTGGTTGCTGGGAATTGAACTCAGGACCTTTGGAAGAGCAAGCAGTGCTCTTAACCTCTGAGCCATCTCTCCAGCCCCATGAGCAGATTATTTTAATATCCCTCACTGGGATCAGTCATTGTTATTTGGGGCCGGGCACCATAGCAGGCCCAATCCCAGAAGGGCCCCTCCCAGCAGAATCAGCAGGGAGCTGAGCCAGCCCAGGTAGAGTGAGGCTCCCATCTCTGGTTTCCATGGGAAGAACATTTGAGGGTTGGTGATGCCAAGCATGACATTGTGTGTTACCCAGGACGCAGGTACCAGCAGCAGCAGACCAGCCCCCAAGAACAACCTACTTGCCAGCGTCTTGATCTGTTCTTCATTATTCATATTTGGCAAACATGACATGGGTTCATCCCTGGTCTTGTACAGCACCAAACCCAGCCAGGTGATGATGATGCAGATGACCATCAGAACTCGAGACACCTGCAGGTCCTGTGACTGTACCAGGTGTGAACTGTACTGCATGCACCTCGGGCTCTTGGGTCCGTTAGCCTCACACAGGATCCACATGCCCTCCCAAGAGCTGGTCTCTTCAGAAAATCTCATCACACGCCAAAAGGGCAGGCCACAGCTCATGACGGCCACTAGGCAGCCCAGCTTGACCAGAGAGAAGCTGGCTGCTTCCACTTCCCGGCGAGCCATGGCTCATCCTCTGCTGGACACAGGACACAGAAGACGGAGGGGATCTGGCTCTCAGCTGCAGGATTCAAAGGGCTGAGGATGCATTTTCAACATGTCCATAGTGAGCTGTCCTGAGAACCAGCAATAGAAATGAGGGTCACTATAGGGTCAGACATGTCACCAACAGGAGGGACCTCAGAAGTTGACACAGCTTCCTGGTGAAATAGGTTGAGCTGATAGGGGATTTGGCAGATGGTGGGGAGAGGGAGGAGTTTCAGTGCACAGGCCTCATAGGATCAGATCTCTGTACATTAAAAAGTGTGTGTACATGTGTGTGCATATTGATGTGTGTGGTCACATGTTTCTGTGTGTCTTCATGCACAGGTGGGCACAAGAGTGTGGATACAGAGGACAACCTCTGTTGTCATCTTCAGGAACTCTATCTACCACCTTTGAGATGAGGTCCCTCAAGTTCACCCATGGCCTCCAGTTCACCAATTAGGCTAGAATAGCTGGCCAGGGTCCTGGGAAGTCAGGTGACAACCCTCTTAATTCCCTAAGCCATCCTGGGGTACTGAGTTCTGGGGATCTGAGGACACAATACAGAAAAGGGACATTGGCCAGCTGCACACCAAACAGAGACCTCCTGTGGTCCCATGCACTGCTATATCTGATGTGATGTTCCATCTTGTCAACTTATCAGGATGTAGAATCACCATGGAAACAAACCTCTGAGAATATCTGAGAGAATTCCTAGACTGGGATACTGAGATGAGAATCCTCACCCAGTGGGCAGCAGCATTCTATGGTTTGGGGTCCCAGATGAATGGAAAGTAGAAAGTGACTGAGCCCCAGCATCACCTCTCTCTGCTTCCTGTCTGTGGATGTGATGTGACCGCCTGCCTCATGCTCCTGCCCCATGACATCCTCGCCATGATGGACTGCATCTTGGGAGCCAAATAAGCCCTTTCTTTGTCCAGGTTGTTTTGATTCAGCTTTTTTTGCAGACAAAGAAGTCTGGATGCTGGTGCAAAGATGCTGAGACCTTTGATCTCAGCACTTAGGGGGCAGAGGCAGGTATATCTGCGTGAGGTCCAGGATAGCTTTGTGTACATATTGAACTATGGACCAGCTAGGACAGAGTAACACTTTCAGAGAGGTTGGGCAGAGAAGGAGAGAGATAGAGGGAAAGAGAAAGAGAGAAAGAAAGAGCACTCAGGCACACTAGAACATAGTCTGACCTGAGCTCAAGGATAAACAGGGACAACATGTAGACAGAAGCCCAACTTCTGCTCTCCAGCTGGGTGGAGGAAGCCAGGGTTGTTGCTGGGATTGAGCAATTCATTCTCAGCTGGGGCCTTCCACAAGGCCAGGGCTCCTCCAAACATCAGCATCAGGGAGCTTGCCCAGCCTGGGTAGAGCAAGACACCTTACTCTGTTTTCTGCATGAAGCCCAAGAGAGTATTGGAACGGGCACATATGAAGTTGTGTGTTCTCCAGGACATGGACACCATCAGCTACAGGTCAGCATCAGGATCAAGACACCCACCCTCCTCACAATCATGACATCACCTCTGTCATTAGGCAGCCATGATGGCACTCATCCTCAAACATACACAGCAGCAAACACATTCCATTACACAGATGACCATGAGGACCTGAGACACCTGTGGCCCTGAGCGGATGTGGCCCAGTAGCCCTGGTTCTTATACTGCATGCTGAAGAGTCTGTGAACCTGGAACATCTGTCATAGACCCCGCCTAACATAGGATTCTACCCTGTCTCACATTCAGGAAATATTGTCATCCTTCACATGGGTAGCACACTGCTCCAAAGGGCCACCAGCCTGCCCAGTCTGCCCACAGAGGTGCTGACCTTGATAGCCATGAGAATCATGACCCAGAGTCACTGCAGTTAGGTAAGGGAGTTAGTGGGGATCTGGGCTGAGCTGCAGGATCCCAAGGACTGATGATGGACATAGCAAGTGTCCAAAAAGCCTTTCCTAGGAGGCAGAGACACAAAAGCATACAGAGACTCAGTCCACACCAACAATAATTACCTCTGTAGAAGTAGATGTCCACGGCAGCAGTGTGAGGACAGCAGTTGACAGAGGCATCTGGTGACATAGATTGAGGGTGTGTGAGGCTATGACAAGGGGTGGGGCACAGGGTGGAGCTTCAGATCATGTGGCCTCAGAACCAGCCTGTACTGCCTTATGTAAAAAAAAAAAGTGTGTGTGTGTGTGTGTGTGTGTGTGTGTGTGCGTCTGTGGGCACATGCTTAGAAGGAATGTGTATGTGGAGACCCTAGGACTACCTCTGGCAACATCCTCAGGATGCCATTAACATCCTTTAAGACAAGTGTCTCATGGACCAGGGCTCATCAACCTGTAAGACCACAAATGCATGAATATGCTGCATTTTTATAGCGTTCTCAGCTTGATCTCAGGTTCTCTAACCTCAACCACCAGACCTCGGTCTGTGTATTCTGAGCCCAGAATAGTCCCCTGAAGGCCCGAATCTGGAGCAAAAGTGTCCATATCATTAAAAGAAACTCCTTTCTTCCCTTTATATGGGTACTCACATACACACATTAGGTACAACATATTTATATAAATATTATATAAAATAATATTTGAGTAAAATAGATTGTGTCTACTCATAATTTTTTTGGCCTGAGTAGAGACAAGTTTGGAAAAACAGAATGCTCTGTCCCCAGCTTTGCTGCTCTGTTCATGGCCAGCACATGCCCATGCTGGACCAGTGACCATTCCCTGGCCAATGGGTTGCAGTAGAAGACTCTGCATGGTGATTGGCAGGTAGGACTAGATTCACATTGTCAAGGTCTCTGTCCTCCCTCCTTACATTTTTAATGGCACTCTCCAGTGACATAACACAGGTCAGCGTTGAACTTCTTGCCTTTTCTCCTTGACCTCCACAATGATGATGCTCAGGTATACTACACCAAGGCCCCTGGATTGTCCCCTTTGTCCTCTAGAGAAGTGTCCAGCATGATGAGTTGACAGACTGGGCACCAAGGCTTGGGAGCAGAAGGTGACAGAAAGGGACAGTGTCATGGCTGGGTCACTGATGACATCACTGATCCCCAGACCACATTGACCATTCTGTTTTCTACATTGGCCCTGAGCCTGTCCTCACCTGAGGGACCTGCCAGGCAACATTCATTCATTTTCAGGGGAAGCTGAAGGTGTCCCCACACACTCTCCTCACACCCATTATCTAGGACAGATTCCGGAGTGCAGTGTGGATGCTGCCCTCAAAAATCAGGGTTTCCTCAGAGCCTGCTGTACACTTCCCACACCAAATGTGCCCCGGGGACAAAAGTGTACAGTGCCAGCCAACACCGAGGTAATGTGGGACACACAGAGACAGACAAAGACTGAGTGTCTCAGAGTTTCTACTGCTGTGATAAATACCGTGACCAAGAGCAGCGTGGGAGGAAAGGGGTTGTCAGGCTTATATATCCCTGGTCACAGTCCACTGAGGTAAGCCAGTGTTGTTGGTTGTTTCACTCTTTTTTGGGGGGCCTGGCATCCAGCTCCCAAATAAATCACACACGGAAGCTTATCTGAATTATGAATGCCTGGCCTTAGCTCAGATTAATCTCTTACCAGCTTTCCTTATCTTAACTTATCCCGTCTACCTTTTGCCTGTGGGCTTTTCCTTTTCTCTAACTTCTGTAAATCTTCCTCCTGCTCCCTGGCTTGCTGTGTAGCTGAGACGATGGCCCCTGGAGTCCTGCTCCTCCTCTGGCTGCTAGATCTTAGATCTCTCCTCCCAGATTTCTCCTTCTATTTATTCTCTCTGCCTGACAGCCTCACCTCTCCTTTCAACTACATTTCCCTTTTTTTGTCTAATTAAATAAAGGGTTTAACTTTCACATACTATAACTACATACAACAGGGCTGGAGAGATGGCTCAGAGGTTAAGAGCACTGCTTGCTCTTCCAAAGGTCCTGAGTTCAATTCCCAGCAACCACATGGTGGCTCACAACCATCTGTAATGATATCTGGTGCCCTCTTCTGGTCTGCAGGGATCCATGCAGACAGAACACTGTATACATAATAAATAAATAAAAAAAAAATAACTACATACAACAAAAACAGTTTTCAAGTAAGAATTGATTTACAATATTCAGTCCATTTGTAGTTAGCATATCTAGGAAAATGATGCATTATCTATCCCGTCTTAGTGAATCCAAAGTTTTACCCCTAACTTACTTTCTATCATAACTAAGGAAAACTGCAACTATAACTTTTTAGTCTTCAACTCCATCAAAGACCCAGAAGGATGTAATATTACCTAACAACAGAGATTTTTGGCTGCTTGGACAGTCACCCAAAGTTCCTCTGCAACATTGGGGCATCCACCTTCAGCCTACAAGCCTAGAGTATCTGGTAGAATTTTCTATGAAGCAGGAATTTTGGACTGTCCTGCCTTGTTTTGGCAAAGTTCAACAGTTCTTTTTCTTCTGTGTCTTGCATGTCCAGTCTGCACAGCATATTGTCAGCAGTCAGAGGCAAGAACAGTTTCTCTGCCCAGTGGCTACCCTTGCCCCAACAAAAGCAAACTCCATAAGGAGTTTCTTCAGTGCCCATCATCTCTGAAGTAAATTAGTGCTGCCTGGTGCAGATGTGTTAAATTGTCATGAAAAACTTTTAAGTTAACACAACATTGAAAATGCCATACTCTGTGGGCCTTTGAAAGGTTTGAAGACCATCTATCTATCTAAAATGTATCTCTATATGATCTGAAAAACATACATAACATAGCCACAATTTTGATAGTTATAAATGGCTAACCACTAATCTATGTTCCTGATTATCCTACATAGTTTATAAAGACAGATTTCAGAAGCTAGAATTTTACCTTACATTTTTAAATAAACTGCATGGGCAC
>CABHPH010139690.1:0-12273 GCA_902168325.1 Peromyscus nudipes
TCTGCATTTGTGTTGAGTAGTAATTTTATACAATATATGGATGTGTACTTTTGTATCTTTTGGAAAGATGCTTTTTGCTTTGTTTGCAAAGGACAGTTGTCTTTTTCTTTGTTGGGATTGTCCTTTTGCAGAACAGTAGTAGTAATGTGCCAGGTTGTGAGCAAATGAAATAAAGGTTCAATCCATTGGTTTTGACTTTCATATCTTATAACTATGTCAAAATTTTATGTAAGTATTTCATTTTAAATGGGTATTGTAATTTTGTAGCTCTCCATTTTGATTTACAGTAAGTTAGCTACTAGCTTCCATATTGAACAACAGTAACAACAAAAACCAGGCTCTCTGACATATTTGGGGATAAAGCGGTCTAGACAACTGAATTTCTAAATAAATAAGGTTTTACCCCAGAGATAGCCAAGTGTAGCCGCAAGTCTATAAAAATGTCTAGTTTGATTCACATGCACTGGGCTAGAATTTTCAGTTTGAGGAGATTTTACTTAAAAAGACAAACTTTAGACTTCTTACAGAGTGTCCCAGCTGGCAGCACCGGGCTTGCTTTTAAGCACAGGACAGAGAGGTTTGGATGAGATTAGGTTCCTGCTCTCCGGCGACTCGTAGCCCCACTCTCTCTCTCTCTCTCTTTCTGACTTGGTGACTGCCACTTATTAGTTCTGTGTTTCTCATGTGGAATTCTCTTACTGCACTTGCTTGGCCCATCAGACATGAAAGTTTGCAGTCTTTCTGCCTTTTTAGAGGGTTTTGGATTGTGAATCTCCCCCCGCCCCTCACCTGACAAGGTTTCTCGGTGTATCCATGGCTGGTCTGGAACTCCCTCTGTAGACCAGGCTGGCCTCAAACTCACAGAGATCTACCTGCCTCTGTCTCTTGCATGCTGAAATCAAAGGTGTGCACCACTACTGACCGGCTATGAATTTCCTTTATTGTTGCATGTATATTATGAATATTTTACTGGCTGTACTAAGATGAGATAGGGCATGTTCAACTAGGTGGTAAAAGTTTTTATTAGCTGACTTCTTATCACTATACCTAATTAATGAGATAGACTATTTAGGAAGAAAAGATTAAGCTAGCATACAGTTTTGGAGGTTCAGATCCAAGTTCAGACAACCCTAAAATTTTGAGCTAGTGGTGGTGGGAGGCAGGGGGCAGCAGATGGCAGTCACAGAAGTGGAATGAATGTCAGAGCAAGTGTTTCACTCCAACTAGGAAGCAATCAGTGGCATCCTACATAATCCCTTTTGAGGGCACACTCCCGTGACCTAAGAACCTCCTGCGGCCCAGTCAGCCCAGCCTCCTTAAGGGCCTTCCTGCCTCCCAATACTGCCAGGAACACCACTCAGAGTAAACCATTTGTCCATTCACCAAATGGCCCTGCCTCTTGACATTTAAGTGTTTTTGTTTGTTCATATAGTATTCTCATCTCTTCCCTTAACGGTACTCAGTTTAATGTGAATATTTCAGTATATTTACTTATCAAGTCCTTTCTGCCCTGTAATCTACATGGATTTAGAAATTTTCTGTTAGTATTCTCATTTATTTTATACTTGGGATAAATTTGTAGGGTTGGTTCTTTTAGAATAAGGTAATGAGCTTCTAAAGACTTAAGACTTTAGTCATTAAATTTAATCTAATCTTTGTTATTTACTTTTGTGGCCAAAAGGGTATCTGGCTCATTTCTGATGTCTCAAGGAGGGTTATATCAGTAGCTAAGGTTGTTGGATAAGGTGATATTCTGGTCATGAATAATCAAAATGTCAATTTTAACATCTATCCAGTAGATAAAGTAACTAGTCATTATACCAGTATTATACTTTCATTTATGTATATTTTTATTTGGGAAATAAATAACTGAAGGATTTGAACTAAGTCAAAGATGATTTGAATGTCGTTGCCATACTCTAGTCTAAAACACAGATAAAATAATTTTAGTTAAGTTCTGTGGCTGTATAAAAATATTTTATCCTGTAACTCAGCATATTATCACTTTCTCATAGAAATGCAAGGCTCATCCTTTCCCTTTTTCTGAGGCGGTGTCTCACTGTGTCACCCCGACTATGTGGAACTCTCTATTGCAGAAAGGCAGGCCATAAACTCAAGGAGATCTTCCTGCCGCCTTCCAGTGCTGGGGATTCACCACCATACCCAGCAAGGATTATCTTTTTTTTTTTTTTTTTTTGTTTTAACATAGAAAAGTAAAACGAAATTTTTTTAAATGTCCTGGCTTACTTAGCCTTTTTATTACTGTACGTCATTAATAAATTTATTGACTCCTTTCTAGCTAGTTGTGAGACTCTTGAAACATTAATATGCACTAAACAGAAAATAGCTGTGTCTTGTTGTACAGATAATTTTATTCAGGTTAGTCACCTGTATTCTGGAACTATGGATGGCGAACAGTAGCAGACCCAATTCTCACCTCTGACAAATTTAATTAGAGTTGAAGAGCTGGGAGTTACTTATTAAAAACATGTCTCTGGAGAGAGAACTCAGTTGATAAAGTACTTGCCACACTAGCATGAGAGCCTGAGTTCAGATCCCCAGAACCTGACTTAACAAAGGCATGTGCACCATACTCCTGGAACCTCAGTGCTTACGAAAAACGAGCAAGGCAAGCTGGATGTGGTGGTGCAGGCCTGTAATCCCAGCACTTGGGAGGTGAGACTGCAAGACTAGCAGCTCATTTGGAGCCAGTTGGGCTACAAGGAACCCTGTCTCAAACAAACACGAAAAACTCACCCATAAATAATGAAACAGAAGGCTATCTGGTTTTTAGCATAGGAAGAACATTTAAGACAGATACTAAGTAGATCAGAGTACAAGTGAAAATACCTGAGAAGAAGCAGTTGGAGTTAGCTCTGAGAGAGGTTAAAAAGTAGCGGTTTCGTTTGTTTTTCCGAGACTGGGTTTCTCTGTGTAGCCCTTGCAGTCCGTAGACCAGACTGGTCTCGAACTCACAGATCTGCCTGCCTCTGCCTCCTGAGTGCTGGGATTAAAGGCGTGAGCCACCACCAGGCTGAAAAAAAGTAGCTTTTTATGATACAATTAAAGAAATTAAATTGAAGTCTTTACATTACCTCTTGTAAGGTGCTCCCATCAAGCATGACCTCATTCTTGAAGAAAGCTGAAAAGCTAATAACAAACAATTAAACATACTTGTAATAAAAACTAAAGGGAAGATGAGTTTGACTTAGATTTTGATAGTTGAGTTAGTTCCTTAAAGGAGTATAGTATGTCAATTGTTCAGTAAAAGATTATAAACATTTAGATGCTCTTTATGCAGAATAACTTAAATGACTGAATGCCTTTTGCTTTATTTTAGAATCTCCCACCTTCTGTTGTGGCTACTGTTGGCGGTAAAATTTTCACATTTGGATCTTACAGGCTTGGAGTACACACCAAAGGTAACTGCTGTTTAGTTATGTTGTAGTGATAAGAATTTTTAGTAAACTGTTTCAGTTGTTCACAGTTAGTGAGTACGGAACATAGTTCTCATTATCTTACTACTAAGTGTTCATAAACATTGTTAACATTATCTTATGCTCATTTTCCATACTTAGTTCTGTATTTATGTGACTTTAATGAAAATAAGATATGCTTCTTAAGAAATCACTTTATTTCTGTAGGAGCTGATATTGATGCACTTTGTGTAGCCCCAAGACACGTGGAGAGATCAGATTTTTTTCAGTCCTTTTTTGAAAAATTGAAACATCAAGATGGCATTAGAAACTTAAGAGTAAGTATCCTTTGGCATCTAATATTTGGAGGTTAGAAACAGCTGTAAAAGCATGGACTTAGGATTGTTGGCAGACCTCTTAAGTTGCTGTATCTTGTTTTTTGATTTTTAAGATTTATTTATTTATTTATTATGTATACAGAAGAGGGCGCCAGATCTCATTGCAGATGGTTGTGAGCCACCATGTGGGTGCTGGGAATTGAACTCGGGACCTCTGGAAGAGCATTCAGTGCTCTTAACCTCTGAGCCATCTCTCCAGAGTTGCTGTATCTTGTTACCATCACATATAGAAATTAGGAATATGAGTTCATAGCTCTGTAGACTGCTTTTATATCGAGACTACACCTGTAGTTCTTCGATCTGAGTCAAGTAGCTATCTGCCTGAGCCTCAGTTTTCTCAGCTCTGGGAGGGGTGGTGGGGGTTGAGACAGGGTTTCTCTTTGTAGCTTTGGAGCTTGTCCTGGAACTCACTCTGTAGACCAGGCTGGCCTCGAACTCACAGAGATCAGTCTGCCTCTGCCTTCCGAGTGCTGGGATTAAAGGCATGTGCCACCACCATCCAGCTGGTGATAACTTTTATGAGATATTTTTGAGGATTAATGTGATAGTAGACTCAAAACACTTGTTATAATATCTGATAAATGATTGATGTCTGTCAAATTGTGGGTGATATTATGTGTAAGAATTTAGTTAATGACACCGTGTATATCTAGCCCTTCGTTTAGCAAGTAACATTTCCATACTAGCAATCTATAAAACACTGGCCTCAGTTCTACCAGTATACTATTGTATGTATGTATTTGCAAGTGTGTGGGGGTGATACACTTTTGTGTTGCTTATGGAGGCCACAGGACAACTTTGAGTTTCCTTCTCAAGAACATTGTCTACTTCCTGACAGAGTCTTCATTGGCCTAGAATCCCCAGTTAGGGTAAACTTACTGGTCAGTGAGGCCTAAGGATCCTCCTGGTACCTCCCTACTGCACTGTTGTGCTCCATTTGGGTTCTGTGGATTAAACTCAGGTCCCATGTTTGAAGGTCAGGTACTGAGCCAGCCCCTAGCATTCTTTTTTGATAGATTATATATATAAGAGCTCTGATTTTTTTTTTAATTTAGCACTAATGCTTTTTGTAATTTTTTTTTAGGCATCTTATGCACCCCATGCCCAAACTCATTATGTAGCCAGCAGTGACCTTGAACTTTTGAGCCTGAGTACCAGGTTAACAGGAGAGGGTAACCATACAGTTTACACTTAATGCTTTTTGTAATAATTAATTTTCAGTTTGGACCCCATAAATAGTACCCAGATAACAACAGTTCTGCTTTCCAGTTTCTGACAGATATTCTTAACAGGATAAATTACATAATAGGTACAGAGACATTTTGTGTGATCTTGATAATATAAGCTATAAAATAAAAAAGAAGGCCTTAACCTGCATATTAGACCAAAAACTTTTTTTTACTTTTTTTTACTGAATAAAATACAAATTAGAAGAAAAGATAAGGTATTGGCAGTTAGGAAGACTAAAGGGCTAACCCATATGTTATTTTTGTCTTCCTTTTTTATAGGCTGTAGAAGATGCCTTTGTGCCTGTTATAAAGTTTGAATTTGATGGTATTGAAGTAAGTATTTAATATGCTTTATATTTGACACTTGAAATATTTAACCTGTAAATTTTGTTTCAAAATCAAACTTGGCATTGGCATGTTTTTGTTTTTTTGGGTTTTGGGCTTGGGGTTTGAAATAATCTCACTATGTAACTCTAGCTGTCTTCCTGGGAGTTAAGCTTACAAGTGTGTACCAGCTTGCCTGGCACTAACCACATAGTTTAAAGAATTAAATAGTAGTCTTTTTACCTTCTTTCCCATTTCTCTTGACCACTCACCATGGACAGTGAACCAACCTCCATCTCTCCCCTCGTGCTTTTTATACACAACCTTCCTCATCCCGTAATCATCTAAAATAATCGCTCTGTTATAATTTTCATTTTGAGCTGTGTTCTGTTTACATTATTATCTTAAAAACAATTTTTAAAGCTCAGTACTGAGTACTGAATTACCATTCCTTTGCCCTATAACATTTTTTCCTCAGGTGTTAGTGATTATTAGTTCTGTTAGTTTAGTAGTTGTACTTTTGTCTAATTTAAATCCAGTCTCTTCTGGTTGTCAGAATCTATTAAGCTAAGAGTCATCAGCATCTTGAGAAAATGTCGCCTGAATCTTCTCACCTCTTCTCATCTCAGCCAACCGTTGCCCATCTTGGGGCACAGCTGGCATCTTGGTGTTCTCTCTAGCATCTTCCTGAAAGTTTCTATTCCTACTCTAGAATTTTCTTCTTTCTAGATGTGGTACCATTTTACTGGAGCTCATCCATTGGATTCCTGAAAACGAATTTGTTTTCTTTTTATCTTGCATGCTTAAAAATCACTGAATTCATAATTTTGCTGAGTACGTCATACTAGGTAGGAAATGATTTTTTACATACTTTAAGGCCTTCATTGTTTTATAGCTTCTGTGCTGTTGAAAAATATACCATTTTTAGTCTTTCTTCTTTTTATGTGTGATCAATTTTGTCTCATTTAGTTGTTTTGTTTTTATTTTGTCTTCACACTTGTAGAATTGATGATGATGATATGCTTTGGTGTGTGTTCTTAACTGATGTGCTTGGCATGCAATAGTCCTCTTTTAGTATGGAAACTCCTTCAGTTCTTGGAACTTTCATTGAGTTCTTTTGGATTTCCTGCCTTTGTTTACATACACGTGTCTTTTTTCATGGAATCTTAACATTTGTTTGTTGAGTCTCCAGAACAGCATTCTATAAATATAAATAAATAAAATCGCGTGCGCGCGCGCGTGCGCGCACGCGCACACACACACACACACACACACACACAAATTCTTCTTTCTCACGTATTAACCACATCTTTATATTTTTATTCTGCCTTTTTGATGTTTTCTTGTCTTTGAAGCTTTGTAATGATTTCCACTGCCCTATTTTTAATTTCTAAAAGTACTTTTTATATTTTGTAAATGTTCTTTTAAATTTATTTGTGTATTTATTTGTAGCTACCTGTCCTGTTTCCTGAATAAAATGTTTCAGTCTGTTTTCCTAGGTCTACTGGGTCTGTTGCCTTCTGTCCACCTGTTTTCCAGCTTCCATACCTTTTGCTGCTGTTTGTTTTGTCTCATTTTCCTAGTAGGTTATGCCATAAAATCAAAACAAACTAAACCAAAAACAAAGCACGTTTTTCCTAATACTTTAGTTGACTTTCAAGAGGGAGTGAATGTAAACGTGTGTTGAATCTTCCATCTTTATTTCAAGACTTAGAGTAATTGTCCCCCATTATTAGATCACCTTCATAGGCCTTTTGATGTTTCGTTAGAATGTCTCAAACTAGTAATCGGAACTTTCTATGTTTGGAGTTGGGGCTGAGGAGAATAGAAAGTAATATTTGTCTCCTTTTTTCTTTTTCTTACCTCTTCCCAAAGATTGATCTAGTCTTTGCAAGACTGGCAATACAAACCATATCAGATAATTTAGATCTAAGAGACGACTCTCGCCTAAGAAGCCTTGATATACGGTGTATTCGCAGCTTAAATGGTAAGTTTCTAAAGAAATCTTAGATGCCTGCTTGAAAACAAGTAAATAGAGCCTTTTTGCAGAATTATTAATGGACTATTTTAAGGCTTGAACAAATTAAGAATAGTTGGAGTACAGCTCAGTTTTAGAGCACAGGCTTAGTGTGTGAGAGGCCTTGCATACCATCTCAAATCCAGAAGATTTAAAGTCATAGTTTTCTTTATAAAAATAGTATGATCCCATTTAAACATCCTAAAAAGTATCATTTATTTGAAAGATTAAGTTTAGAATTGAGGTTCATAAACTTACTAGTCTCAGGAGCCCTGTAAACCTTTAACATTTATTGAGAACCCCAAAATACATTTGTTCATCTGTATTATATGTCAATATTTACCATATCATAAATAAAAATAAATGTTTCGAATATTTATAATTCACTAGAAATAAAAAACCTTTATAAATTAATAATATATCTTTTATGTCTAAAATAGATTTTGTTTTCAGATTGCCTTACCTGCTTCTGTAGTCAGAATATCTAATACCTTATTTTTGTTAAAATATGAAAAGAAATGGAATTACCTTGTCATATTAATGTCCAGTGATCTGACTGTTTGGAAAATGTTAGTTCACAAAGTTATTTTTATCTTCCAAATGTTATCACAGACTTTGTTATAAAGTGTTTTTTAAATTTATTGACTAATTAATATTAGCACCAATTCTGTCGAGTCTTTAAAGTATTAGAAGCTGTGAGGTTCACAATAGCAGATACAGTGATTTATAACTAATGTAACTTGAAAGCTTACATTTTCTTACCCACAATAAATAGTATCATTGTTTTCCTTGAGGCAAGGAACTTACTTAGTTTATTTTTCAGAGATTATCTACTGAATACCCACTGTGTAATCTTGTTTATCTGCTGTTTTAATTTCAAGTAACCACTGAAATGATGACACATTTCTTTCCTTTTGTTGGTTTTTTTCTTACCTAGGATAGTAGTAAAGATACATTGTATACTTCTACACTGTTGCCACTGCCATGATTGACCTCTAAGGTGACAGTACTTTTAGCCATCATTGCCATTACCCCATCAATGCAAAGTTAACAGACTATGAAAATGGCAAAGAAAGATTAGTATTTTTACAAAAATAGATTTGACTTCACAGATTATTCAGGTTTGAGAGCCACTGATTTATTATAGTCTCTTGTTTTACATCTTTGGTTTTTTGTTCATTTGTTTATTTTTGATTTTTGAGACAGGGTTCTCTGGGTATCCCTGGCTGTCCTGGAAATCACTCTGTAGACCAGACTGGCCTGGAACTCAGATCTGCCTGCCTCTGCCTTCTGAGTGCTCACTTTATTTTGTCTAGTAAATTACACTTCTCTATGGAAAGGTTTGTATTGAAACAATAGCAGTTTAATAACTTGGAGGCATTGTGATTAAGTTAGATGTAGAAGAAACTGAAGAGGAACTCAGACCCATCTCTATTTCAACACTGGATTTCATTACCCATGTACTTTCAATTCCTCAAAAGTAAAGACCTTTTCACATGTGTTTCAAAATTTTAAATGCATCTTGACTTATCGTACATATTTTTATCATTTGAGAGTTTGAAGGTTAGGAGACCACTTGAATTAACTGAGTTTTGTTCCTTAGTGAAAAATCAATGTTTTGTCTTTTTCAGGGTGTAGAGTTACTGATGAAATTTTGCATTTAGTGCCAAATAAAGAAACTTTTAGACTCACTCTAAGAGCAGTCAAATTATGGGCAAAACGTAAGTATCCCAAGTCTTTGATGGGTCTGTTCTGAAATTCTAGTTTTCTGTTGCCAGCAATTGAAGTACATATGAAGACTCTGACCTTACTGACGCTGTTGAAGGTTGATGGCCAATAAACTTGGAAAAGCTGTTTCTCAGGTGTAATGGTCTATAAGTGACTTTCTGTCCTCCATGTGTAGATGGGTGGAGATGGATGTGAGTGTGTGTGTGTGTGTGTGTGTGTGTGTGTGTGTGTGTGAGAGAGAGAGAGAGAGAGAGAGAGAGAGAGAGAGAAGGCCCTATGCCTAGTTCTGATAGGTCATTCTGTATTATTTGTAACTGTATTCAGACACTGCTTAAGAATGGTGATATATGATGGCAGAGGAAATGGCTCAGTAGATAGGAGCACTTGCTTCATGGGCTGAATCTGAATCTCCAACACACATGCAAAAGGCAAGGCATGGCTGTGTGTGCCCGTAACCACAGCCTCAGCACCATAGGGCTAGAAACAGGAAGATCTCAGGCTTGCTGGCTGTTACCCTAGCTTCAGGTTCACTGAGATAAAGTTCAAGGGAATCAGGCAGGGAGAGAGGACAGGCAGGACACCAGAGGCCTCCTCTGGCCTACATGTGCATGTACCTGTACACATGTGTTCATGTATGCTACATACACAAACACACATGATTTTTAAAAGAAAAAGAATGTGATATCGTCTGAAAAGTGAATTGTTAGGTAGTTTTGTGGCCATGCAATCAAAATAGAATGTGCTCACATAAACTTACTTGGTACAGCCTACTGTAAACTTGAGCTCTAGAAAACTATTGCTCCTAAAACTATATAGCCTTTTAACTGTATGAATAATGTAGGCCTTTTAAATGCAGTGCTAAGTACTTTCATGTAGAAGATACCTAAACACAGTAAGGTACAGCAAAGACACAAAAAAATGATCTGTGTGAAACAGATACGATAAATGGAATTTGCTGAACCCAAAGTTGGTTTGAGTGAGTCCGAGTTAGTAGTGACTGTAAATGTCCAGGATGTTAATGTCCACTATTGTAGACTTTATGAACACTGTATACTTCAGTCTCACTGATTTATGAAAGTCTTTTTCTTCAATAATAAATTAACCTTAGCTTACTGTAATTTTTTTCTTTGTAAATTTAATTTTTTATAGCTTTTTAATTCATTTGTAATAACACAAACACAGATTGGGCATGGTGGCACATGCCAATAATTTCAGATGACTGAGGTTGGAGGGTCACATATTCAAGACTAGCAAAACTTTGTCTTAAAAAACAAAACTCATGCTGAGCAATAGTGGCGCACTCCTTTAATCCCAGCACTTGGGAGGCAGAGGCAGGTGGACTCTGTGAGTTCGAGGCCAGCCTGGTCTACAGAGCAAGTTCCAGGACAGACTCCAGAGCTACACAGCAGGAATTGTGGCTCCTGCCAATGCCCTGTTGGAACACTGAGGATGCTCACTGGAGCACGGGAGTTAGAACCAGCCTGATTTCCAGCCCGACGTCACTATGAATTTTCTTTTTTTTTTTTTTCTGGCCTACATGTGCATGTACCTGTACACATGTGTTCATGTATGCTACATACACAAACACACATTCTCTTATCTCTCCTTCGGCTATGCATTTTTTCATCCCCATTATAATCTGCATCATGTATGTGGTACATTCTTGACCGACATTAGTCCGTGACCACACTGAAGCAGCGCTGTACTTGAGGCACGAGGTTTCACAGCTGCAGATCTCTCCATGAAACTTTGACTGTGGAAATGTTTTATATGTCATTGTCAGAGCCAGTTAACTCTGTGCCTGATAAACACTTGAAATGTCCAACTAAAGAATTGAATTTTTCAATTTGTTATATTTCATTAACTGTAACATTAAATAATTCCCAACAGAAGGTAAAACAATGTTCATATAAAAATCTTGTACATATATAGTATTGTCATTCCTAATAGCCAGAGTAAACACAGTCACATATTCATACACTGATAATGAAGAAACCAACATGGTATAGCCACATTGTCAAATACTATTTTGCAATAAAAAGGAATGCAGTAATGACAAAGGTACAGCATATGATTGTTGACACCACTTTGTTGAGTATGACAGAAGTTACTCAAAAGACAACATATGTATGCTTTGATTTATATGAAAATGTCCATAATTAGGACAGCTCTATAAAGCACAGAAGGTAGATGAGTGGTCGCATAGGTCTTCAGATTCAGAGAAAGGGGTGGTATGGCTGTTAAAGGTTTCCTTTGGAGAGGAACATGTTCTAGACAGGATTATGATAGTTGCACAGCTGTGAATACACCAAAAGGCATTGAATTGTATAGTTTAAATGGAACCGTCTATAATATGTGAATTGAGGAGGCCTAAAGCAAGTGATGTTTGCCTGTGGCCTGCAATAGTCAGGATAATGTAATTTGTATTAAAAGCACAACATGAACATTTTGTCTCTCCTTATAAACTAAACACTATATTTTGTCAATTTTACACAGTTTTTATATTTAACATGTCTAAACTGGTATTTCATAGGATTTTTTTTACCTCTCTATATGGGACATAAAATAATGTCATAATGTGTAATAAGGGCATATGAGGTTTAATGGTATGGGAACATTTCACAAATGAGTCTAATGTCATTGGTATATTGTTCACAATGGAGAGGTATCCAGCTTCTGTGAAATACTGAAGTTTGTTGCCAGTTTTATGCTTGGTTATAAAATACTACCCATGTATGTAATTTCTACTAGTGAAATGTCCTTTCTTACCTACTTACCGCCAGGTGTCTTTCCTTCTGTTTGTTTCCCTCTTTAACTCCAGATATTTCAAAATGGGGAGGGGTTTAGTAATAATTTCAGTAGCATTATCAATTGATGCACAGTCCTAATGAGTCTTAACAATAAAAAATCTGGAGACAGATATTAGGGTGAAAGCTGAAAAATCAGAGAAGCAGAGCAGCCAGCCACTAGAGACTTCTTACCTCTACAAAATCTCAGACTGAATGGGTGGGGCTTCTGTCTCTACAAACCCTCAGACTGAATAGGTGGCTGAGATTCTGTCTTCACCCCTTTTATATTCCTCTCTCCACCTCTCTAGTGCTGGAATTAAAGGCTTGAGCCTCCCAAGTGCTGGGATTAAAGGCATGAGCCTCCCAAGTGCT
>CABHPH010139690.1:22107-45023 GCA_902168325.1 Peromyscus nudipes
TAAATAAATAAATAAATAAATAAATAAATAAATAAATAAATAAATAAGAAAGCTTTTAGAAGATAGACACACAGCACCGATCAATCCTTAAACAGTACTGTGACACAGTGGCAGTATTTTAGAGACATTTGTTCATAAGAGGGTGTGTGCTTAATGGGTGATAAGGGGGCTATACATTTCCGAAAAGGAAAACAGCTTGTGGTTCAGAAAGAAATGTCCCACTTAACATATTAACATTGTTACAGTGTACAGACAAGCAAACAATATAAACATGCTAAAGGATGGAATGAAAATTGAAGCCACTCATGTAAAGAAAAAACAACTTCATCATTACCTACCCGCAGAGATTCTTCAAAAGAAGAAAAAGGTGGGTCTGTAGTCATAATTCTCTAGTATTGTTCCATTGAAAAAGTTGGTCTTGAGACCAAATTTGAACTTTACACCTCCTCCCAAGCCTATTGGGAAAGAGGGTGTAGACAGTCGGTCTGAAGTCTCACCTTAAAATGGTGACAAGTTGCTTTTGTGTGCGTCATAATATTCTCATTTGCTTTTGAAATCCTAATAGTGTCTCTCTGGCAGAGCCTTTCTGACGTGAGCCGGAACTCGGGCGGCCTTCAGTCCAGAAGGTCGTCCCTGGATAGCAGCTGTCTGGACAGCCCCAGGGACACCGGTAGTGGAGCACCCTTTAACTCGCCCGTGTCTGCAAACAAGCCTTCCAACCCAGACAGCCCCTCAGGAGAAGCAGAAAGGTGTGCATCCAAACTGTCCTTGCAGGATGTTACTGGAGGATGACAAGAACTTTCTGTACCTTTCCTAAAAGATCTGTTTTCATTGTTAAAAGAGTTTTCTCTTACTAGCTGCCAGTGTCTTGTTTAGGAATACTCAACAGTGTGTGTAGTGCTGCAGGGGTTGTTCCAGGATCAAGGGCCCGTGGAATTGTGCAGTGTAGACAAATGTACAAGTTTTCTACTCAGATTTATTTCCTCTTGATTTTCTTCATGTTATCTGACTTTCTCTGTTCTTCTAGTAAAGTTGAAATACTAGAAAGAAGTAATCCTGAATGTTAAAGTGAGAGTTTTTAAAATCAGTAATAGTGAAATAAATTAATAATGATAATTTTATACTTTTACTAGGAATAGTACTGAGCCTGCCACTGTAATTGTGGAGAAGCTGCCAAGTGCCCCTCCAGCTCAAGGGCTATCTATTCCAGTCATTGGTGCAAGTAGGTATCTAAACTTGGTTATTACTAACAGTTCTGCTACATGACTATTGGATTACTGAAATTGTTTTGTACTTTTCAGAGGCTGACCCTACAGTCAAAGCCGCATCCTCCCCGTCTGGATGTACCATTCCTACAGTAGTGGGACGTAATGTTATTCCTAGAGTCACAACACCCCACAGCGTTGTCCAGGGACAGCCACAGCTCAATGGACTATCTAATATAAGTAAAAACGTTACACCCAAAAGATCCCATTCACCACCTACAGATGGGACTTCTAAGAGGTTGAAAGACATAGAAAAGGTAAAGTTAGGACTTTAATAGTGATCACTCATTGGTTTGTTTGTTTGGTTTTTTTTGTTTTTTTTTTTTGTAAGTTCAAATAATAGTAAAGAAGCTGACAATTCTCCTTAACTATGTAAGTTTTCCACTGGGAGTTCTGTTTGAAAAGAATATTTGAAACTCTTCAGGAACAATATTTGTTGTTCATCTTAACTTCAAATTATTGATGTCTGAAAGCTTACTTGATTGGTTTAAGTTTCTTGACTTACACAAAAGTTAAGGAGACTAGATGTGGTATTTTTTCTGTTATGTGGATCTTCTTAGCTTCCAGCGATGGTAATAAAATATTTTGTCAGAATCTGAATTGATTTAAGCAAAAAGATCACTTAAGGTGCAGAAATTAAGGGTAGCAGTTGAATTCAATCTAATTTTAGTAGTAGTTAATTGAAGTCATTAATTAAATTGTCATTTTCAATGATAGACTGATTAATCTGATTTATATTGATATGTATGGTCTTTGCAGATATATAATAGCAACTCATTTTTATTGTTTATGTCTTAGTTTATTCGACTTGAGTCAGCATTTAAGGACTCCCATGCTGCCGAGGATAGGAAGAGAAAACCAATGGTAAATATGTTTAATACTGCACTCAGAATGTGGACTTAAAGAGCAATAGGCTGTAAAAAGTACCATAGGAAGTATTTCAGAGTCATCACTTTTTGGTCATGATTTACTTTAAGTGGGAATAGTGTTGTAAATGGTAAGAAGATTTAAACCTGTATTTTTAATTCTTTTATTTTTAGGATGTCATTGGTGGAGAATCTATGCCCATTCCAACTATTGATACATCACGCAAAAAGGTAATAGATTACAATAATAGTTCTATAGGTAAAAACAAGTACAAAAAAACTTAAACTAAAACTAAATCCAAGTATTTAGAAGTCTAAGGCAGGATTGCTTCAAGTTCAAAAGCTATAGCTTAAGCTAAAGAGTAAAACCCTGTCTCAAAGAAACAAAACCTAGGGCCAGGAAAGGGTGTGATTATGTCCCCATTGTCAGTGACCAGCAGCGTGGTTGGGGTTAGGACTGGAGATGACAGTGTACACTTCTGAGTGGACATTCCTCAAGAGTCTAGGAGAGGACATAGTTAGGAAGACCATGTGACCTACTTAGATTTCAGTCTGTTTTAGTCTCTATCAACAGTTGATTGCTCAGCACAGGAGTTTCTTACTAATGCCAAAGATAGCTTTTGTTATTTCTGTACACTGCTTTCAGAATTGAAGTTACTAGAAATCAAATACGTTAAGCATGGAAAGCTAATGAGCAAGTGTTAGAAAGGAGCTTTGTATAGATGATGGGAAGCCCTTCCCTGAGAGTGTACAGAACAGATGGCTTCTTTTCTCAAACCCTCCACAGAGGAACTGCTTCCCCTGTCATCAGTTCTTACTGTGTCAGGACTTTGGGAAGTAAAGTAATATCTTCACAGGCAATTTTACTTACACAACTCACACTGCAAGAATGCATTACAAAAATATACACTAAATATGATAATGGATGGGAAATATTGGGATGAATATTAAAATATAAAAGTGAATGGCATGATTATGTTTTAAGATATTTCAGGTACAGCTAGGGCTGGTGGTACATGCTTTAATCCCAGCACTCAGGAAGCAGAGGCAGGTAGATGTCTGAATTCCAGGAAAGCCAGAGCTACATAGACAAACCTGTGTCAAAACAAAAACCAAGTATAAAGGATAAGTGAGTAGAATTGTATAGTGTCTGAAGTTTGGCTATGCTATATAAATCTTCATTGTCCTATTCTCTATGTATGTCTGAACTTTTTACCAATTCATTTACTTATTTATGGTGCTGGGGGTTAAACTCAGAACCTAATGCATGCCACACAAGTGATCTACCACTGACCACATCCTTTGCATTTAACTATTGACAAGTTGTATATTGTTTCTATCACACAATACAAAAACTAATTGAGGGACCTAACTCTCAGGCACCAGATTTTGCTGTGTAATACTCCTTTTTACTTCGCATTCTTAAGACTTTGCTCTTCAGTCACCATGTACTTTCTATTGCTCAGTGTCCTTGCTCAGCGTTAGGGTACAGCTCTTTATACATTTCTAGTGGTGACTGAGTTAACGAAGTCCTCTTTCCTAGAGCCCTCCTCACATTGCTGCCACTTCTACTTTCCCTACTCAGTTTTGACTGTGGGAAAAGAAGACCCAAGAGTGAAAAGTACTTAGACTAGGTAGGGAAGGAGCTATTGAGTACACCTGTGAATGTTAGGGTGTAGGGCTTTGGAGAAATAGTCCAAGAAGAGTTTGATGGTTGATTATTAGATGAGCCACTATAGGGGAGCGGTGTACATGTGTGTATGTACATACACACTTTTTTTTGTGTGTGTGTGTCTTTCTTTCAACAGAGACTACCCAGTAAAGAACTGCCAGATTCGTCATCTCCAGTTCCAGCCAGCAACATCCGTGTCATCAAAAACTCCATCCGACTGACCCTCAACCGGTAATCGCAGTGCCTCTTCCTGAGGTGAACTGCAGTCACACAGTGGCCTAGATGGCGTGACAGACAGTCAGTCAACAGCCTGACGACCTTGGAGTGGTTCCTGACCTCTCATCCGACCTTGACGTGCGCGCGGTGGCACCCTCTCACTGACTGCTGCATGGGCTGAGGACCACCTGCTGGTACAGTGTCACCTACACTATGTGGCTTTGCATTTTGAGGTTTTGCTGCCTTAACTTCGACGTTTGCTCCTCTGTCACGGGAACCAGTTCTTGGCCACTTGGACTCTGATAAAACAAGTCCTGAACTGTTTTTTCTTTCTTTTTTTCTTTTTTTAAGTCTTATGTTGTAATCATTGTATAGAGCTGAAAAAGTTTAAAAAAACAACAAAAAAAAAAACCCCGTCCTGTAATTTTCTAAATGTTTATGTGTTGACTTGAAGCCACTTTGTAAAACCCAAGATTAATGAATGTGAGGTATCTTTTCTGCTTCCTTCATTTGTGTAGATGTCTATTTTGTTAAATTATTTTTTCCAGATTGGCACATAAATATTTCAACTATTTTTGTGCTTTTGTCCAGATGTTGCATAGTTACCAGGGAGGATTAGTCCAGTGACTTCACCAGAGTTGGGCACCATAAATTCTCTATATTTGCCTCCCATGGAGGCCTTCAAAATGCATCTTTATTAAAAATCAAACTATAACCAGGATACTGAAAGTCAGTATGTGAATGGTGAAATTGTTACATATCTTACTATCTCATGACATTCTTGTTAGCTGATTGGTATTTTTTACAAAGGAAGAATTCATCCCACCATCAATGATAAGATTCATTTAAGTATGGCAGACTTGTATTTTTGAAGTATAAAATTAACTCAGCATGGTAATCCCTCACCATAACTTCCAACAGTCTCTTCATGGATTAGGCATGCGGAATAAGCAGTGGATTTTATTGAAACCTCAAGGCATTTTTGAATGACATTGTTACCGACCATTAATTGGCTCAGGACCTTTGTAGTTTTTATTTAACTATATGAGTTGTCTTTTTTTACACTGCTTTTTTCAGTGCATTTCTTAATATTTTTTAAGTTTCATGAATGCATGCTCAGTTTATTAAAAATCCACAACCATGTAATTCTTGTAATCTGTTGACTCCGTGTTTTGTAAATGAAGTCGTATGTATTTTCAGAGTATTTTTGTATGTACTGTAAGATATCATCTTTTCAAAGAGAAACTTTAAAACCTTTACTGTCTGTCTTTAATTTTTTTAATACACTTAATTAATATATTTAAAATGAAACTCAGAAGCACAGCCAGATACATACCACCTTCTTGAGCTCTCACTCAGCTGTGTGGTAGGTCCAGAAGGGGGCAGTACATGTGAGTAGTGCAGGGGAAATAACCTGGCCGTGGTTTTCATAAGACACATGGGAAGCCATAGAGTCAGTGGAGAAAGAGCAATCCGTTTTCACTTGCAAACTCTTTACCACTAATTTTAAATCCTTACGTTGAGATTGTCAGAGTGCTGTGTCCTCCCTTTCCCATTCTGATCCACGGGTGTCTGGAAGGCAAGTTCTAGTGTTTGACTATATACAGTGAAGAGCAAGAGCTGAAAAAGAAGGGTGGTTCCGCTCTCATGGTCTGTATCAAAGGCCAGGAGGAGTTGGAGCTTCCTTGGTAAAGCCATTTCCATAGTTAACCTTTTCCTGAATTTAAATGTTTGGGATTTGTTCTATAAATATGCAAAATTGAATGATTATAAAAGGACTGACACCTGACCTTGAACCTAGAAAAATTATTTGATGGGGGATTTAATTAAATCTTATTCCGAGAAAGAACAAGCCTGGCCCTGGCAGTATAGTAGTTTTTTCTCTTAGGCTAAGGGTCCATTCAGCATGGTCAATGGTTCAGCATCAGGGTTTACAAAGAGGGACTTCATCAACTTGTCTGACAACTGAGGAATTAATTAGATGGGTCTTGATAACAGTGGGTTCCTTCAAAGGTTAAAGAGCTTCCTGTCCTGACTGGTAGCGGGGACTTTTGGTTTATTCCATTACCACAGTAGGGGGTGCTTTCTGTCAGACTGGTTCCCAGGAAATAAGAACATTTGGAATTCAGTGTTATGCTTGCTGTCTGTTTTCAAGTGTGTAACTATAGCTAGAAATGTTATTTTATAACCTCCAGCCTCTAGATGCATGTTCATTTTCCTGAGGTACTAGACTTTCTTCAGCTCACTCTTCAGTGACTAGCTCTGGAGACTTAACAAAGGAAAACAGGTACCTAGGAGTTTCAACTCTGAGAATTTAACCAATTTGAGGTAGAAAGTACTTGGTTTAACACCTTGTGAAACTGGGGAGAATAATACATTTTTAAAGTTTATTTTATTTTATTTTTTCGTTTTTCGAGACTGTTTCTCTGTGTAGTTTTGGAGCCTTTCCTGGATCTTGCTCTATAGACCAGGCTGGCCTTGAACTCACAGAGATCTGCCTGCCTCTGCCTCCAGAGTGCTGGGATTAAAGGCATGCACCACCACCGGCCGGCTTTTAAAGTTTATTGATGCTTAAAATAAGACTAATTTTGTCTGAAGACAGCCACTCAGTGGTGTTAGTAAAATGCTTACTAGTTAGCAGTTAGCTGAAAATGGACAGTATCAAGTGGGCCAAGTCTTTTTTTCTGCAGCACCCCCAAGATCTGTCTCACTTTGTAGCCCTGGCTGGCCTGACACCTGCTGTGTAGACCATGCTGCCTTACAGCTGGGGGGACCCTCCCTCCTCAGCACCACACCTGCTTGTCCCTTGGTTTTGAAATAGCAATTTCTAGCTTGAGAGTCAAGAGTATCCGAGAACCCTTTGGAATCGTGTAAAAGATGCTTTTTGTTCATTTTTCTAATCAAGGGAAGGTAGTAGTGTTCATTGATTTCTCAGAGTAGTTCATGCCCCACAAAGGAGGCTAAGGGTGGGACCACCAGGATTGAACAGTCCTAGAATATTTATAATTTACTCCATTTGATTTTGCTGCAGTAGATTTCTGAATGCAGTGTGGCTCTTAACTAATAAAAGGGACTGGTGAGGACTTCACAAACACCGTTATTTCTTAGGTACTTTATATATTTTGGGTGAAAATGTGGTTGGTATTTAGAAAAACGTTTACCATCAACTTTTCCATGTTATTAAGGTCACTCAAAATACAGTAGCTTAGAATGATCCTTAAAGATGATAGAAGAGTGAAAATCTGAATCCTTTGCGTTCTATAGCATGAAAGTTCTCACTTGCTCCTCCGAACTCACGGAACATACCAATAAATATAAATGCTTTAGTTTTTTTAACATAGATATTTTTATAAACAAATTTGTTTAAATCAGTTACTACCTAATAAATCATACAAAGATTAGAATTTGTGCAAATGATCAAAGGAAATCAGACTCTAATAACAACTATTTCCTTAGGATTTTCTAAGGGATTATATGTGGTCATATCCTTTCCAACTTCTCTATTTTAGAAATAATTAATAATTTTATATTTGAAATTAATTGAACACAAGATTATCAAATATGTTAAAAATTTTTAAAGACTTATTTTTGTTTATGTGAGTGTGGGTGTGTTAATGTACATATGAGTGCAGTGCCTACAGAGCCAAGAAGAGGGTGTCCTGAAGATCCCCTGAAGGTACAGGCTGCTGTGAGCTGCCCAACCTGGGTGCTGGGAACCAAACTTGGGCCTCTGGAACTGCAGCGGGCGGTCCTCACTGCTGAGCCGTCTCTCGAGCCTCTGAATTTGTTACAATTTTAAACTATCACTACATTTTCAAAAAGACCCATAGAGAATGTCTTTGATGGCAATGGTGCTACGTCACACCACGGTGTTCTGTGGAATGACTGCGGCTGCTCTCCCTTCTGGATAGCTGTGGTATATGTTAATTTTGTCCTGTTTTATACTTGTACACGTGAGCTTCATTTGTCTGGAGTAAGTAATCAAATAAACTTACTTTGATAAATGGGTGATGTTTGAGTAATATTATTTGGGAGTATTTCGGAAGTGCAAGAAGACTACATAGTTATTTCTCAAAATCACTTATTTATTAGCAAGCTGTAGCACAATTTGCAAATCTCTAAATTTAAAGAAGTTCCAATTCCTGTCCTTTTGGGTGGACTTGTCTACACTTCCATCAAAGGTTGCTTGAGGCATCCATGTCAGGTGTTGAAAGGAAGATGCTGTCATTCTTGTGGTCAGCCCTGGGAACCAGAAGCCTCTGGTTCCCATCCTTAGAAGTACAAGTTACAGGACTTCATTTGTTCTTATACCTCCTTTAGTAACAATTGACAATATGCAGGCCTCTGGTGTATCTTTTAACACTTAAATGATTCAAACTTGTGAAATGTTTACCCATTTGTTTACCCTGACAGGATAGTTGTGTTTTATCACAGTCATAGAAAACAAACTAAGTCATGACCTTTATTCAAGATTCTTCCTATAGAGGTAGCCCAGTTGATAGAGAGCATCCCCAGCCTGCAGGAAGGCCTGAGCTTGACCTCAGCATGTCATAAAGCAGGCCTGGGGGTACACACCTGCAGTCCTGTCACTAGGGGGTGGGGGCCAGAAGATCAGAAGTTCAAGGCCATCCTTGGCTACACAGTCCCAGTCTAGCCTGAGTTAATCCTGTCTCACAGGGTGAAAAACAACAGCCCTTCCTGTAGAGAAAGCTCAGAGAATGTTGAAGAGGAAAATACATGCCTTTGGTTTGGGAGGCAGCAGAGACTTGATTTTAATACTCTATTGTGAAGACTTAATGGGCTAAGATACAAGAAAGCAAACAAAACAAAAGCCACTAAAATAGGTTTTCAAACCTTAATAATAGCCCTTAGAAGTATGTTTCCTATTGTAAGTTAATGCCTGTATATATACATATGTGAATATATTGCATATAAAATGTATATGTAAGAATTTAAGTTGAGGAAATAGCCTTCCTCACTATTGCAGCAGGTTATTTTATTTCATTTTTTAAAAAGTCCTAGTTATGATTTCACTGAGGTGTTTCATACCAGTCTTGAATTGTAACCTACAGTTTGAATCCACAGCACAAGAGGGCCTCCCAAAAGGTCAGATCAAGCTTGGGTCATTATCCTTTGTTCTATAATGTTAAACTGCTCCAACCAACAGTTCCAGAAAAGACAGAAGTCTGTATGAAAAAGGAGACAGATCAAGTGCAAAGACACTCCTTTGTCACTAGGAAAATAAAATCTGCCACAAAAAATAATCTTTGCATCAATCATCAAAAGCAAATCAAAAGCCAATAAGCAACAAAAATCATTAATTGGGACATTTTAAAATTGGTCAGGTGGCATCAATTCTCAGAGGGGTCCGAGGTTGAACTGAAGTACAGCGTATTAAGATTTGCTCCAGCCAGGCGGCTGTGGCGCACACCTTTAATCCCAGCACTCGGAAGGCAGAGCCAGGCGGATCTCGGTGAGTTCGAGGCCAGCCTGGTCTACAGAGTGAGTTCCAGGACCAGAACCAAAACCACACAGAGAAACCCTGTCTTGAAAAAACAAAAACAAACAAACAACAAAAAAGATTTACCCTATTATACCCACGTCTCATACACCCCAGCAGGATACAAAAACTAGATTATAGGGTTCCAGCAGGAAAAAGTATTACATCGTGGGAAGTATTAGTTCTGCCACTAAAAGCTGTGTAACTTGATGCTTAACCCCAGATGCAGGGGTGCGGGTGCGGGTGTGTGTGTGTGTGTGTGTGTGCGCGCCCCTGCATGTTTTCAGGTGGAAACACTTGTCTTTCAAGCCTTAGAGTGGCTATGACATGTAAATATTCCAATAACAAGGGCTTTTAAGGTACCAGCCTCTAAAGCCTTGTGTTAGGGTCCAAAAGAGACCCACGATACTCAGGGAAAAGCTAATATCTGAGGTTGAATCTACTCACACTGTGTTCTATCCGTCCATGTCTCTTTATTCTTCTACCTCTTTCTTCTCTGCTGCAAGGGTTTCAGTTATATATACATCCACAAACAAAGGCAATTCTTTGGTAACCGTAACGTTACAGAGCTAGAATTCCTCTCAGGGTCATACGCAGATGATATCCTGAGATGGTTCTGGGGAGGCGTGGTTAGAAGGGTGCCCAGGCAGCACCAAGAGGCGGAAAGGCTGATTTAATAGGCTTCTCAATTATTATTTTTTGTTTTTGTTTTTTTGAGACAGGGTTTCTCTGTGTAGTTTTGGTGCCTGTCCTGGAACTCACTCTGTAGCCCAGGCTGGGCTCGAACTCAGAGATCCGCCTGCCTCTGCCTCCCAAGTGCTGGGATTAAAGGCATGCAAAACCAACTCCCGGCTCCTGACTTCTCAATTCTAAGGAGTTTGTGCATGATGCTTCATTCCTAGGTGTGCTTAATTAAACTAGGGGTTGGCGATAAATAAATGTGCACAATTTACATCTATCAACTGAGTGGTTAGAACGAGGGGGATTAATAACTTTTTAGGGTAGAGCTGGGGGGTCAGCTGAGGTTAGCACTTTCCCAAGTCAGCTGCAGGAGAATTTAGGTCATTCAATCTCCATAATCAGGAGGGACCAGGAATCAAATGAGCTTGGATGTTCCTTTATCTCTGAAGGTCCCTAATGTGATCTATTTGAAAGACTCCTTCCTGACCACATGTCCTGCCAAATGGCAGATAATTTCAGGGAGCTGGCTTCTAGTGTATGCCTCAGGGAACAGAGTAGAGATTAGGCTGTGGGAACCAAGGTTATTGACTTTGTGACTAAATTCTCTCACCCACTGGAGGTCCCACAGAGTAGGGGGGAGTCACTTAATATACAGTACATGGGAGAAACTCTGCCCAGTAAATGATCAAAACATTGCTGTATAGGAATAAATCTCAAAATTGTAATCAATGAGAAAAAGCGTAGGGCTTCACACAAGAAATCCACAGCAGGAAACAGCTAAATCATTCAAAAGGCAATAATGCCAATACGCTCTGTGTTCTTGGTTTAAATCCTCCATCAGAACCCTTGGCTCTGGTGGGTTGGCCTTTTATGACAGCTGAATTTCTCACTAGATAATCCTGCGGTCCACGGTAGCTCGTGATAATGGCTCCTGACATTCCAAAAGGTCATCAGGCCTCTCCGTCTCTTGAGAAACAGTTTATCTCCCAGATGACAGATGTTCATCTCCCAGACGACAGATGTGTATCATTCGTTAGCTGTCTGGGAGCTGAAAAACGGGGGTCTGGGAGCACTGTCAGCAAGAAGAAGAGGAGGAGCATATGATGGACTGAGAGGATAGCATGTCTGCCAATGATCTTGCAAACAAGCAAGTTGTTCATGGCAGTTGCTACGGAGCCCTGGCTCTCCTGAAATTTGCTATGTGACCAGGCTGGCCTCAAGTTTGTGGTGACCCTTCTGCCTCTGCCTTGGTGCTGGGACCATGCCTGACACAAGTAAAATTTTTAAATGGCACATTTTAATTTCAGAAAAATTGAAAAGCTAAATTAAAAAGTGTAACTACAGTAAATAGTCACAGTCTTTTTTTTTTTTAAATCGTCGCTACATTTAGTGTGTGCGTACAGGCATGCATGTATGCATGCAGGTCAGAGGACAACTTTAAGGAGTTGGTTCTCTTCTGTCAGCATGCGGGGCCCAGGGATAGAACTCAGGTCTTCAGGCTTTGCAACAGGCTAAGCCATCTCGTCTGAATGTGAATAAAATACTGAAATGACGAAAAAAATTATATTGAGAATGAGGGAGGTCAGTACATAAATAAAAGCCTCATCTGTGGTAATAAGTAGAAAATTAGAAAATACCTAAAACTGGAAAATGTAGACCAGTATAAGCATGTCATTTAGAAATAGATGAAGCCAAAGGGTACATGTGTAATTCCCACTCAGGAGGCAGAGGCAGGAAGATCATGAGTTCAAAACCAGCCCAGTCTTCATAGCAAGACCCTGTGTCAGAGAGGTATGTAGGCTTACAAAATAAGTGTATGAATAGAATATTTACTCTTAGTAAATCATAAATTTGTTTTAAACAATTCTTGGTACATGTAATTTTACCACTTATTAAAGATGAAAGTAATCTCCGTGCTATGAGCTAGATATGCTTGCTTATGATCTCCATAAGGAATTCAGTTTTGAAGCTGGTAAGGTGGCGCAGTGTGTGAGAGCATTTGCTGTACAATGTGAGGGCTGGGATCAAATCCCAAGGACCCACATAACCCCGTGCACGCATTTGAGATGGCTCTAGGTTCCTCACCTGTGCAGTGGAAACAGCAACCCCTATTTCAGTGAGAAAGCCATGTGAGGAGTTTAGGAGGCTCTTGTAGCCACTCTGCCTTGGCCCAGGTCCAGCACTGCCCTTGCTTGTGGGCTATGAAGTATTGTACAAGTTACTTTATCTCTCATGTCTCCATTGTTCTCTTCTAAAAATGGTGGTTATAATAAAAGATCCTACTTCAAAAAGTAGCTCAGTGAATTAAAAGAAGCAATCCAAAAGTTCCTGGCACATAGTGGAATTCAGCAAATCATTTGGGGACCACATGAAATGACATGTCATGTATCGTGCATGGCACTTGATCAAGCTGTTGCTCCTTGTCCTAGAAATCCATCTCAAGCATCAAGAAACAAGGCAGACGTCTGTCTCTCCAGCCAGGCGGAATAAATTGCACCTCCCATGAAATGCCCTTGCCTTGTGCTATGAGAATTTTCTCTGGGAAGCTGGGGACATGGGGGTGGGGGGTTGGGGATGGGGGGAACTAGCCAACATCTGCTTCCTCCCCTACTCATGAGGTTCAAATGACAGACAAGTAGAATTCCACCAAGGTTCACTCAGGGGGAACCAATGAGTTCAATAGGCTTACAGAGAGATCATAAGCAAACAAGTCTAGATGACTTGAAGACAGCCATACTGGAATGTGATGATATTTTGTTGTACTCTAATAAAGCTTGCCTAAAGATCAGAGAACAGAGCTAGCCACAGAGTTAGCCACAGAGGTCAGGCAGTGGTGGCACACACCTTTAATCCTAGCACTCGGGAGGCAGAGATCCGTCTGATATCTGTGAGTTGAAGGCCACCCTAGACTACACGAGATTAATCTAGTCTAAAAGAAACAGAGCCAGGCAGTGATGGTTTACACCTCTAATCCCAATACTAGGAAGGTTGAGACAGGAAGTGATATGGCTGTGTGGGAAAGGCATATAAAGTAGAAGAGACAGGAACTGGAGACCTTTTCAGCCGAGGACTTGGGGACACTCAGTCTGACGATTCGTGGAGTTGGTGAGGTGAGAAGTGGCTGTAGTTTGTTCCTTTGTCTCTCTGATCTTTCAGTATTTACCCCAATATCTGGCTTCAGGTTTTTATTAAGACCATTAGGATTCAGGCAGCACTGGAAGGCTTACAGGAAACATGGATAACAGCTCTGCTATGGCTGCAGACATGAAACCCCTCTCCCTGGTCCTTCCCAGCCCCTCCCCAAAGCCAAATGCAATTGGGGCTGAATTGCAGACAACTGGTTGGTGAGGACTCCATGACTCTCCCCAATCTTCTATGGACCCCATGACCCTCCCCAATCTTCTGTGCACCCCATGACCCTCCCCAATCTTCTGTGCACCCCATGGCCCTCCCCAATCTTCTGTGCACCCCATGACCCTCCCCAATCTTCTATGGACCCCAAGACCCTCCTCAATCTTCTACTGATCCCATGACCCTCCCCAATCTTCTGTGCACCCCATGACCCTCTCCAATCTTCTATGAAGGAACATCAGTGGTCAACAGGCTGTGACAACCTTTTGCCAAGAGGGCACAGCTGAACTCATGAAGATGTGGCATTTGGCCTAGAGGATAGTCCTCAACACCTGGTCACAAAGAAAGACCTCAAAACAGCTGCTTTAGTTGTAGGGGGAAAAGTGTAGAACTCATTGAATTCTTCTGAAGTTCCCTGAGCTGTTCTTCAGTCCACACATATATTGCAGCAGATTAAGAGCTTATCAAATCCACCTCTGGCAGTCAGACCAGCACTCCTAATGCCCAGCGAGCCAATGCTCAGCCAGGATTTAACTTTCTGCATCATAAACACCTGTATGTTGACACTGATTTCTGATCCAGCTAGATCTGTAAGCAGTTACACTTGAGAAGCATCCGTGGTGTGAAGCTACACCCATACCAGATGCACCTGTATTTCCTTCCTCCCACCTCTCCCGGGCATGGGGCAAGACGGTCTAACCCTGTTTCCAAGTCACTTCCTGCTCAGCTTCATAGCACTTCAAAGAACAAAGTGCAGGTTCTTTCCAAATAGATCGGTTTCTTGAAACTCACCAACAAGTCAAACACCAGGAAAGTGGGGATTTCTGAATGCCACCCACTTGGATGGCAACTGGTATTTAGTAGTTTCAAATATTAAGAAAAGAAAAAAAAATCGACCTTGCTTAGGCAGTATCTAATCTCCCGGAGCACAGGAAATGAACGCGGTCAAGTCTGATTGGCGGGAGGCCCTGGGTTGCACGAAGCAGCCTCTCCTCAGCAGGGCCCACTAGCCTGCCTCCAGCCTGCCCCCAGCTGAACACCCTGGGGGGGGAAAGCACCGCCAAACTCCCTATGAATGCAGCAACCAATCAGCTGCGCCTTGGTCACCAGGTGAGGGGGTGGGGAGAAGGGACGAAGGACAGGGAGGGTGTAGTCGGTTTGAGAAGGTTGTGCTGCTGGGGCCAGCGGGATTCAGTAATCAACAAGCTATTCATTCCATAAATGTTTAGCATGGATGTTCTGGAAACTAGATAGTACTGGAAGGTCCAGTTGGAAGGACTGGAAATGTAATCAGAACTCCATTTTCCAGGGATGGCGGACGGAAACAGGCACAGAAATGAAGGCGAGGTTGCTGCTGTCGGCCACCTGAGGTTGTGGGGAAGGAAACATAGCAAATGAGTTTTGAGAGCTTTGGGGGGGGGGGGGGGAGTTGAAAAAAAAAAAATGCATGAGGAGAAGAGAAGATGATGTGCGCCTTCCTTAGGTACATGGTGTTGTTTAATTAGAGCTGCCTGGCGCCCCCATGTGGCTATATGCAACAGATCAGGAGCCACGCTGGGCCCAGACTCGTCCAGATAGATCCGCATTGGAGGTTCCCAGCCCTGTGAAAAAGGTTCTGCTGAGGGAACTCTTGGTTCCGGTGAACCCTCACTGCAACCTGCAGCCACGGGACAGTTCACTTGACTGGCCATTTTGGGAATGAGAGCTGAGCACACACAGACCTGCCACTGGGGCTTTCTCTTTAGATCCTTCTGGCCATGCCCTCAGAGGCTTCTCTGGACTTGTTAGGTGGGCTGGACTACAGAACAAGCCCACTTGAAGCCGATTCAAAGTCACAGTCTCCAACCGAATCTCTCCGTAATTGAGTTTGGATCTTTGCCTCCTACAAACTGAGAGGCAGAAAAGAAAATGATAGAGTACTGATGCACACCGCCAACCCCCACACCGTTAGCATGTGCTCATTTGCTGTACTTTTACCGCCTCCTCCTCCTCAGCACTCTGCACAGGTGACCAGGCCTGTGCTGTCCTTTGCGGAGATGTTTGCACAAGGTGAAAGCGGAGGCTAGGTGTTCCTGGAATGGGGGCTGTGAGACGGGGGCAAAAAGACTTGCCCCTGGAGCTGAGAGAGAAAAAATATCAGCAAGTCCGCAAGGGCTGGGATCTGGGTGCTGCTATGTCCCTACAGACTTCAAGGGGACAATGGTAGATGCACTTAGGAAGGCTGAGCCAGGGCCATGAGCACATTTTGCAGAAAATTCCTTTGCTTTAATCGACGAGGTTATTGACCCGCGACCCTGGACTCAGCTGGAGCAAGGAACGTCTCAGCAGCCATCAGTGGACCCAAAGCTCAGTAGATGTGCCTAGCACGTGTTCCCAGGAGGGGCTGGCCTTGGCACACCTCTGGGCAAAGGAGGTGTGATGGTCAATCTTCATGGTCAGCTTGCTTGGATTTAGAGTCACCATGGAAGCACACCTGTGAGCTTGTTACCAGAAAGGAAGACCCACCCTGAATGTGGGTGGCACTACCCCAGGGACTGAGTTAGGGGAAAGCTGTGCACCAGAGGTCATCTCTGCTTCCTGACTGTGGGCAATGCGACCAGCCGTCTGGAGCTCCGGCTAGCACGTC
This sequence comes from Peromyscus nudipes, assembly GCA_902168325.1. NCBI lineage: Eukaryota > Metazoa > Chordata > Mammalia > Rodentia > Cricetidae > Peromyscus > Peromyscus nudipes. Next base: position 38,285 of record CABHPH010139690.1, read on the forward strand.
TGTCCAGAAGTCAAATCGGCCGTCCTTAAGCAGTTTCTTGTCAGGTATTTGGTCTCAGCAACAAGGAAAGACAGGAATACAGGAGGACATTCAACAATTCCTGGGGTTAACTTCCTGCCACCTCAGTAGAAAGGGACTCAATGTCAGACTGAAGTTGACTTACACTCAAGAAGAGCGTTATTTCCTTCCCATCGGAGTTGGAAAACTAAAATCCACAGCTGCAGTAATATTTACAAAACAGACTTGCTGGGAGTGGGGTGGAGAGAGAGAAGTGAAGCCAGAGGTTGGTGGGCAGAGCCTGGGCAAGCTCAGCCTCCAGAGTAAATGAAAACAGAACACAGCCATCCCGGCGGGAATGAAGACATTCTAAAGGGACATTTGTGCTCTGCAGAATCCCTGTGGCCATCAACTACTGAAGTGCTGGTCCCCACAGGACTGGAATCTCCACCACCACCTCCCCTCCCCCAGGAATCCCATGCTTGGCAAAGAAGAAGGCTGAAGGCTGGTGCCTGCCAGAGGAAGAATTTGGTTCCTAGGGAGATATTTCACTGAGTTGTGACAGCTTCTCAGACTACCTTGCAGGAGAGACGGAAGCCCAGACAACGACAGGCAGAGCCACACTTCCACTAGAGGCTGCTTAGTCATACATAACCCCACACTACAGCTAAGCGTAAAGCCTCAGGTCAGGACCCAGAAAACCCACTCTGGAGATATCACTGGACCTCATTATTTGTCCTCTTCCCAGTGCGGCCACACGGAATGAGGTTCTTTTCTCTGCTTTTCACTATCTCTTGTTTAATTGGCCGACTGAGTGCAGATGACCAAGCCTAGCCCACTAGAGCTGCAAGAGCCCCAGCTCTGACCCTACAACTCCAGTCATGGGAGGTGGAAAAGATGAGGTCAACAAATCAGCTAGAACTAAAGAGAGTCAACAGCACTTAAATCTGCAGAGGGTTGGGGCACGGCGAGCCTGCAGCACCCACCTAGTGTGTGGGAGGCTCTGGGTTTGATCCTCAGTGCTGCAAAAAGAAAAAAAGGAAATGCTGCAGAGGTCAACGTAAATAAAAGAGCAGCCACATGACCTGGCATTTAGGTGGTCACTGGTGACTAGTGGAGCAGGCTGTGGAGGTGGAAGCTGGGTAGGGAATAAAGGTCACATTCTCAAGAAGACTGGGGAGGAATGAGGGAGAGGAGACCTAAGGTCATAGCTCAAGGGGGAAGATTTATTTTTAAATTAGGAGATTTCTGGACATGCCTTAAAGCTGAAGAGGGGCCTCAAAGACTGAGTGACGGTAGATGCTTTAGGAGCATGTGCACATGTTGAGGGACCAGCTCAGAAGGAGCAGCAGTAGGAGAAGGAGGGCAGAGAATGTGGTGGACAGTTCCCAAGACTTGCATAAGGATCTCCTGGTGTTCATGTCCCTGTACAGTCCCCTGAGACAGGATTGCTGACTCACTTCTAACAGAGTATCCCACAAGCCATGGCATGTCACTTCTGATATTATAGAGACTGGCGTCCAGCCTTGGCATCCTGCTGCCCTCTCCTGGATCACTCCCCCTAAAAGGTAGTTACCATGCCAAAAGACACTTAGACTCACAAGAATGACCTTCGAAAGGGGCTGACTACGGCTCTAACCTGTAGCTTGGCTGCCATTTTAGATCCCGAAGGCAAGGAAGGTGCTCTTCTGGAGAGCAGGCTATGCGGGCCAGGTCCTTTAGGTCAGAATCTAATGTCCTGTCAAGATAGCTGATTTGTAATCAGCGTTCAGGACATAATAAAGCTGAAGATGCTAAGATCAAAGTAAGCTGAGCAACATGCCTAAAGAAGTCTGGGATCGCTGGGTGGTGGTGCTGCACACCTCTAATCCCAGCACTCAGGAGGCAGAGGCAGGCAGATCTCTATGAGTTCGAGGCCAGCCTGGTCTACAGAGTGAGTTTCAGGATAGCCAGGGCTACACAGAAAAACCCTGTCTCAAAGAAAAAAAATCATTTTTTTAAAAAGAAGTCTGGGATCAAAATTCAGGGAGAGCGGGGCGTTGGTGGCGCACGCCTTTAATCCCAGCACTCGGGAGGCAGAGGCAGGCGGATCTCTGTGAGTTCGAGGCCAGCCTGGGCTACCAAGTGAGCTCCAGGAAAGGCGCAAGGCTACACAGAGAAACCCTGTCTCGAAAAACCAAAAAAAAAAAAAAAATCAGGGAGAGTGAGGATTCCACTAAGAGCTTCATGAACTCTGCATCTGATGTAACCTTTCCATGGTTTGGGAAACCTAAGGTTTAAGAGGCCAGGCACTTGGCCTTGACTTGTATCTGTACTCCTAAGGTCTCATCCAGTCTCAAGCCTAAATTTCATGAATGCTCATGATACCAGATTTCATCTCTAGCCAGACTGATTTCTACACACAATTATCATTGGCATCGGAGATGTCTCTATAGACCATACAAGCGCCACATAGCAGAGCAGAGCAGACTCCTGTTTTCAAGCCCACATGAGTTATTCTCACAGTTGTCTCCATCCTGGTAAATGGAGATTGTACCATTTAGGACCCAAAATCCCCCCACTCCATTCCTTTAAGCGCGCGCGCGCACACACACACACACACACACACACACACACACACACACCACAGCACGCGGCATTCCCTGCTGAACCCCCATTATGCACATAAGCAACCACGTACTCCTCTCTTCCGGCACGGTTCCCTTCCCCTGTGTCACGATCCCCTCTCATGCCTGTCCCTTCAGCACTGAGAACAGAGAGATGCTTCTCAAATATAAATCCAGTCATTCTGTTAAAGTCATCAGGCAGGCTCCCATCCTTCAGAGCAGACCCATTCCTCCTCACTGTGGCCTATGGGCCCCACAGCCCTGCTGCCCATCAGCCATTGCTCTGACTTAAGTAGCTCTGATTTTATTAAAGGGTCCTTCACATGGTGGAAAGCTTTGCCACTCAGAGTACACGACGGTGTAGCGCTAGTGTATTCACAGGGCTACAGGGAATTGAAGAACATCTGCATCGTTTCAGAAGGAAACCTCACTCCCCAATCCCACCTGCTTGCCCAGCCCTGAGAAACCCGTTTTCTGCCTGCAGATCTGCCTGCCTTGGGTTTTCTACACAAAGTTCTCTGGCTTTGTCTCCCTCCTCAATACTCTTTCCTTGTGGCCTTGAACACTCCCAGCATACCTTCCACTCGATCTTGTGGCCCTTACTCTCTCCTCCACCTAAAATCCACTGGGCCCAGATCTCTGTGTGGCCACGCCCTCCTCCTTCAGGTTTATGCTGACAGATGGCCTGACTTCCACACAAGACACCTACCTGCCCTGCTGGTCCCCAGCGCACTAGTGGCAGGTTCCAAAGTCCGCCAGAGATCATGGAATAGAGTGCGAGCCAGCACAGGCCGCCTTGTGGTAAAGCCTTCTTTGCTTTCCTGCTGCTGAGATTTGAACCCGGACCTCCTACAAGCCAGTCAAACACTCTACCACTAACTTCACTTCTGAGCAGTATTTTGTTTTTATTTGCCTATGTCCCTTCTTAGCAGTTTTTTTTTTTGTTGTTGTTGTTGTTGTTTTTGCTTACGTCCCTTCCACTCAAGTGTTGGCTCCAGAGGCAGAGGTTTGAGGACTTTTTTTTTCTCTACAGTCATACCTCTGAGCTTTGTACAGCACCTGAAATATATGTTGCCAGCATTATCAAATGAATGGCAGAAATGGGATTTGTGCACATGCCTGATAGACTTCAAAAACCCTATCATTAATTACTAGACTATGGGACCTTCAAGAGTAAAAACATATAAAAGGAAGTAGAGGAAGAAAAGGCCCAAAACTCAGCTCAGTGTGGTGGCTGCTGCGGGGCACGGGTACCCGACACCGAGCTGCCAGACAGGTTGGCTGCTGCGGGGCACGGGTACCCAACACCGAGCTGCCAGACAGGTTGGCTGCTGTAGCTTGAGGCCACAGCGTCTGCAGAGTTTGCCCCGACTTGAGAGCCGCTGCCTGGCTCCAGGGCAGCCGCCATGTGACAGTCTATGCAGGGACAAGACTGGCCATGCACTCCCTTTCCAAGGGGCCATGCTGGCTCCAGGGTGCCTGCCACTACGGCTGGGAGCTGCCTTTGAGACAACCTATGAGTTTGGCTCCTCCTGCCTATCCCATGTCCCTCCTGCAAGGTGTTGTAGAATATTATTTTAATATGTGTGACATTTGATTACACTGTGGAAACATTTGATTAATGATGCAAAGATGTGTTGCTTTACTTTATGTTGCATTTGTTTAACTCTGTGAAGCTGTGTTACTTTGCCTGTCTGAAACACCTGATGCTCTAATAAAGAGCTGAATAGCCAATAGCAACGCAGGAGAAAGGATAGGTGGGGTTGGCAGGCAGAGAGAATAAATAGCAGGAGAAATCTGGGAGGAAAAGAAGAAAGAGCAAGAGATCAAGGAGAGGAGGATGCTAGGGGACACCCAGCCAGCCACGGAGTAAAAATGAAAGTGAGTATATACAGAAGTAAGACAAGGAAAAAGCCCAGAGGCAAAAGGTAGATGAGATAATTTAAGAAAAGCTGATAGAAATAAGCCAAGCTAAAGCTAGGCATTTATAATGAAGAATAAGCCTCCATCTGTGATTTATTTGGGAGCTGGGTGGTGGGCCCCCCAAAAGAGCAAAAACAACCACCAACAGCAAGACTCACCTTGAGCTGTCAGTCCCCAGTGAAGATTCTATGCATGGATCTCTGGAGAGTGACATGGGGGTTCAGAATAACACACCCCATGGCTTTCCACAAAGAAAGAAGGATCTTTAGGAAACTAGAAACAGGACAAATAAGCTAGATCCCCCAAACGCTACACCAGATGACCAGTGAGTGCTCTGTGACCTGGGAACAAAGGTTAAGAACGTGGTTTTCAGGGCCCACACCTGCCCCAGGTGGAAACAGCTTCATGTTGTGGCCCAAATACTCCAGCTTGGGCTCCCTGTCTAAGCATGAGCAACCCGTGAGTCATCAGGAGCTCCATCAGATTTTCCTCTCCACACCGCACCCTACCCCAAGGACAGTGTTCCTTCCACATCCCTCAGAGCCGGGCTCTGAGGAGGAAGAACAGACAGACAATGAACAAAACAAGGAATGACAGCCCCATGGGGGCAGTAGTATCCTTGCCTGAAGTCTGGAAACGAACAGGCACGATTATTAAAACTGCTTTTATTCCAGGCTGGCACTCAAGTATTAAGTGACAAGGTGGCACCCTCCCCTGTAGGAACAGCTTGAGGGCAGGTGTCGGCTGCAGAAATAAAGCCAGTGTGCTCACGTAGGGAAACTTTGCACTAGGCTTTGTTCTGACTATGTTATAAATACTCACCAATTTAGGGACCATTATTAACCCTCCCACTTTTCAGCAAAGGAGACTGGCAGAGGAAGCTGAGAAGGGACAAGAGACTGGCTGGGGTCACTGATTATAAGTAGGTTTGGTCAGAGTGCCACACTGCCCATGTGTGTAATTTAGGGCAGTACCTACTCTGTGGCCCTTCTCATAGCTCACCACTTACTACTCAGGAGCGAGAAGGGGGGTTGGGGGGCATCGGAAGCCAGGCTAAGAGAACATGGGTTGGTGCTGCATGCTTCCTCTCGAAGCCCCCTTCTTCCTGCCTGTGTCCCCCTGACTGGGCTCCTGGTATCTGTTCTCTCTTTGGTGCATTCATTGTTTCCAATTTTTTTTTTCACCTCTCTTTCCACTTGTCACAAGGGAATGTCTGCTGGGGCGGAAACATCGCACATGAGCTAAAGGAGAACACGCGGCGTGAGGCGCCGAGCAAGCCTCCAGTGTGGTGGCTGTCTTGTGGTTCCTGAGTTTCCTCCAAGGGAGATCTGATCTGTCGTAGCGCCCCGGCAGGGTTGGTGGAGACCTTCATCACTTCCTCCCTCAACTAAAGTTGAGAAGAGATACCCTTTTCCTCTCCTGGGCCATTAGGTCCCTGTGCTGACTCCAAACAAGGGCTTCCTAGCTTCTTTCTGAGTCCCTGTCCCAGCCCCCGCGGGCCACCCTGGCCATCATACACAGGAGTGTAACTGTCTTATTTTCTCTAAGCTCTCTTTACTAGTCACACACAGGAGTGTAGCTGTCTTATTTTCTCTAAGTTCTCTTTACTAGTCTCGGCTGACCGTGCTATGCTGGAGGTGGTCTGATGGTATCCCCGAGAGACCCGTTCTGGAAGTGTGGTCCTCATCAGTGTCGGCATGGTAAGAAGTGCTGGTACTCCACAGAAGCCCACCGCCTGGTGGGAAGGAATTGGCCACTGAGGGCACTGCCCTGGAGTGTTAGGCAGCTCTCACGAGGGTGCTGCTACGAGCCAGGGAGCCTCATCCTCGCGCTCTCTGGCTTCCATCTCGCCGCGTGATTTCTCCCTTTCTTGGATGATCCTGGTGTTGCTCCCTTCGCTGCCATGTGATGGATGTGTCCAGGAGCAGGGGCTGTCAGAGCCCCTGTCATGATAATTGGATTTTCAGCCTCCCAAACCAAACCGTAGAGTCCTAACCTCAGCTGTTTGGTTACCGTCAAGGAATCTGTGTGCTCCGTGAAGGTTGGAGAAAGGGGTCTTTAAGATAAACAGTTTGAATCTCCGGAACTGAGTGTTACAGCTCCGGCCACCCCTAAGTCGCTGTGAAGAGGAAGGTAGAGAATCCCATGTGGACCCTAAAGCTGTTGTCAGCTGTGTGACACTGGGTAGGGGGATGACGCTGGTCCTCAGGTTC
>CABHPH010139691.1:1644-40277 GCA_902168325.1 Peromyscus nudipes
TCTCTCTCTCTCTCTCTCTCTCTCTCTCTCTCTCTCTCTCTCTCTCTATGTGTTGTGTCCTCTGTGTTCTCTAGAATGCACTTTGAGAAATACCAGTCAATACATTAGAGATCAAAGGACCCCAGGGGAGGGAGTTGAGATATGATCATAAATGTTCCAAGGGATTGCTCCTCAGGATTACTTCTAGGAACATGGGAAGTCATGCAGAGGACAGATATATATGCAAAGTTAGTTCTCTGACTTCTGTTGATCATGCTGATCTCAATAATTGTGTTTAACAGAAGGCACAATATTTATCCCCTATAAGTTCTGCCATCCAGAAGCACTGGGTCCACACTGATTTCCTCATATGCATATTCACTGTATCTTGGCTCTTTCCAAGTCCAGAAACCCAGGGTTAGTTCCAGTTCTTGTCTGGAAGTGACACTACTATGAAATCTCCAAAGGTGATGGAAATCCTGTAGGTCCTGAAGAATGAACAGCAAGTTTTCATTCTGAGCACTGGTGAATAACAGCTACAATATGGATAGCACCCTACAATCAGGGATGGATGTGGCCTTGTTTAAAACTCCAGAGGAACGCTATATTCCTCAGACTAATGCCATAACTTGATACATGCTGGGTAGTTGAGATAAGTAACTTTATCCTCACAAATCCTGGAGCAGAATATGAAATCATTGGTGTGGTCTGAAATCACTGTACTCTCCAGCAGGCTTTAGGGGAGAATCTCTATCTTATCTTTTGGCATTTGTTGAACTGTGACTACACAACTCCAGTGTATGACATTGTAGTACCCTATCTTCTGAACCTACCTCCATCTTATAGAGACACCAGTAATGCCAATGGGGCCCACCCTGACCTCTCAGGATGACTCCTCCAATGGAGACATATAACTTAATGACAGTGTTCATACACATTGCCACATATGGTTTCATTGCCAGATTCCAGGAACAAGAACATGACATTTAGGAATCATCATTAGGCTTACTATAGAAGGTATATTTTGGGGATATAGCTCAGGGATAGAACATTTGACTGCAGAAGGTGTATTTGTAGATAACGAAATACACAAGAGTTAGAAAAAGAGGCTAAATACATTTTCTATGGGGCTTGAATGCCTCATAAAACTTTGATTTCCTTAGCCAGGCACTCATCAAAATACAGATTGCATTTTAGAATGATACATGTTGATTCACAGTCATAAGGAGAGTTAGAGAGAAATACCACAGGCAGGAATACTCTAAAGTTTCTCATTTGAATCTGTGAGGAAGGTATTTGAATTTGGTTGAATTATTTATCCTTCCATTTTAAATGCTAAGTGGACATCTTATGCACTTGTGATGGTCAGCATGATTGTTCCACATGTTATGGAAGGCAAGCTATTCCTGAAGAATGAGCATATTAAGTATCTTTACTGAGTCATTCCACAGTAAACTTTCTTAAAGATCTTTGTTGAGAAGGACTAGCATATACTCGGCTGTTTTCAAGTATACAATGCATGGTTTGCTCAGTGAGCATGTGCACTGGGCCTGTGAGCTTACCTCTTCTGTTTAACTGGAAGCTTTGGGGCTGTGACCAATAGCTGCCTAATGTCCCCTACCCCTGCTACTGCCTCTATCAGCAGATGTTTTGCTCTCGGTGTCTTTGATTTGAGATTTTAAACTTTACATGTGTGGGGATTTGCTTAAGCCATAACTTCTGGCAATTAATTTTCTTGCTGTCTAACCCATGCTTTTCTGAAGGTCATACCATAAGCTTGTTTGACCTTCTTGACCTCCCATAGTTATTGCACGTATGTAGGAACTGAGCGACAAACCCATATGTTAGGTCAGGCAGGGTACTTTGATTCCAGTTTTGAAGGGAAAACAAACTTGCAAAGCTGGAATAAAACGTTCAGAGACAATTTTCCTGCTTTCACATGTTATATCCTCCAAACCTGCCCTCCCAGAAGTAGAAATAGAGCACATTTAGTCTGAACTCTGTGGCAGGATGGCAGTCATATGGTGATCATCGGGTTGACCACTCCCTCCTTCCACATTTGATGGCCACTTCATCATGTAGACTTGAGTAAATCCCCAGCAGGCTCTTTGAGTTTGGCTTCTAACACATATGAAAGAAACACAGGCCTTTGAATTCTCCTGCTTATCTTTCTCCTACTAGTTGCTTCTGACTCTTGTAGCTTCTTCAAATGAAAGATCATGCCAGTGAAAACATCTTTCCTTTTTAGTTTCTACAGATCTGCCCAAACTTACAAGCAAAAAAGGATTTGAAGTCCTCAGATATAATTGGCAGCACAGGTCACAGTGGAATTCTTGAAACCCTTGACTGCAGGAGGCTCTTAAAGAGATTTCAGAAATCAGAATGTCTGAAAGGCTGGAGATAATTTATTAAAAATTAAAAGCTAGGAAAAGTCACATTTAGTTTAAATTAATGTCAGGAAGCTGATTGTGGGTTCTGAAAAAAGTTTCTGTTTTATGTCTTTGAAAACAATTACAGAAGTGTCCAAGTGAAAATGCTGGGGCTCCATATCTCACCAACTGCCTGGGACACACGCTGCTCAACCTCTCAGGCTATGATGTGGAAGAGTACTTGCTGGTGCCGTCTGCAAAACCAAGGTGTGTACAAAACTGGTGCTGGATCTTGCCTATTGTTTTTAATTACATTTGTCTCTCCACAGTCATAGGGACTGGTTCCAGGAAACCAGAGGGTACCCAAACCCACAGAAGCTTGTATAATGGTGGTATGGAACTAGCATAGAACTCCACCCACATTCTCACATTCTGTAGTTGTATCTTGATGACCTATGATACCTGACACAGTATAAATGCTCTGAGAAAATAATGATGAATAAAAAGTTTATATATGTTGAATGTAATCACAGTTATTTTCTGAGTATTTTCTACCTGCAGTTAGTTGAACCCACAGATGTGCAGAGCCCATGGACTATGAGAGTCAATTGCACTTGGGAAAAACCCATTGTTCCAAATGTTAATGTGCATTAAAGCTCAAAAGTCTGAGACACACCTTGGTGTTCACAGGAATTCCAAAGCCATGCTGCAGGCCTGAATCGGTTTCTTCACTGCTGACTTTCAGGCTTTGAAGCATCGGGGGAAATCGTATCAATTGAGATCTCCTCAGTGGCAGTGGCAGGGGAGCCAGGGGCAGTTTTGCTGCTTCAGGGAGTAAAGCAGAAAAGCTAGTGGCACAATGAAATAATGGCTTTGGTTAAAATTTCCTCTATTATGTAGCACCTAGTAATGGAACCTGACAACAAACAATGTCTTACAATTCCTTGTGGTTTTGGAAAAAAATTGTGTTGAATTTTTTGGAGTCAAAGGAGGTGACTACAGGTATGGCAGCTTCACATTGCTTTAAATGTCAGCAGCATTTACCATCGTCTAGTTAGGGTTTTTTATTGCTTGGAAGAGACACCATGACCACTGCAAGTCTTATAAAGAAAACATTTCATTGTGGTGGCTCACTTACTGTTTCAGAGGTTCAGTTCATTACTTACATGTTGGGGACCATGGTGACATGCAGGCAGACATGGTGCTGGAGGAATAGCTGAGATTCCTACATCTCACAGGCACCAGGAAGTTGACTGACAGTTATATTGAGGGAAGCTTGAGCAAAAGGGACCTCAAAGCCCACCCCCACAGTGATGCACTTCCTCCAACAAGGCCACACCTCCTAATAATGTCACTCCCTTTGGGGTCATTTTCTTTCAAACCACCACAACTATCCTGTCAAATTTCCCAAGTTCCTAAAACACACTGCATTGCTTCATAGGTGCAGACACCCCATAGGCTGTCCATGTTGCAAGGATACTATACCACCTTGAATTTGCTTTCTCTCCTTTTCCAGGCCAGTATGTTGTCATTGCCCTCAACACTGACCTCCTTTGCCCTCTGGTTTGCCTGCATCTCTATTGCTTCCTTCCCTCCTAGCATCCTTAAATATGTTCTACAACTTATGCGTTTCTTTCCAAACTGTGATGTGGTAGAAGTCGTATGCCCAGGACTTAGAATAGTGCCTGGCATCTCAGGAGTACCCAGTCCATGCTTGCTAAATGGATGAAAGCATTCAGTTTTGCCAGATGGAAACACCTCCCTAGTCCTTAATTTTTACACTAAGGATGCTATGGTGTAAGAGTGTTCTTCAGTCTGTTTACATCCAGAGACTGGGAAGCCAATGTTAATGTACCGTACCATTATTTCTGATGTCAACTATATTGGGAAGCTTAATAAGGGTAAGATAACATACAGCCCATGGAGATAAAGTTACATAATCCTCACCCAGGAAAAACTCATTAACTGCACGAAAGACAAACCAGCAAGTTAATGATTACAAAACTCAGCATGGTAATTCATATAATGGATGGAAGTGTAAGGTATTAGGATAATTCCAAAGAGAAGGAACGTCTCACCCAACTGTAGTTCTGTGATGCCTTTTTGAGTGAGGCAAGCTGTGAGTGATGAAGGAAAGGTACAGAGCAGGTCAGTCAAACCAGGTGGTTGTAGAATTACACCAGGGCAAGTCATCCTGAATAGTGGATTTGAAGGGGAAGGGGTGCCTAGGAATTAAAGCAGAGTGCTAAGAGTCACAGCCAATTCAGTTCTTAGTGTTTGTTTCTGCTAAGTTCTAATAAGTACAGTTTCTAGCATGGTGAGCCAAAGCCTTTCCTTCCCGTAAGCAATATTCTCTCTGAGTGCTAGAATGAGGCCAAATCACTCTCATCAGCAAGTGTCTCAATCTGTATGGTCATGCAATGGGTCAGACCTGCTCAGCAGCCTCCTATCTTGAGATGACTGGAACCACTATGTTGGTTCTAAATCACCCTTTGAGTGGAAGTCCTGGTACCCTGGGTTGGGTTAACATCATATTTACTCCTAACAGGCTTGGAGGTTGGTCTTTTGGAGTACAAATTCCCAATGAAGTTGAAGATGTGAAGACAAACACATCAAAACAAAGAACTTTGGCAAAGGTAATGCAATTCCCTTTCTTCATATTTTAGAAAGTATTTAGACAAACAAAAGCCCAAATACATTTTGAGCATGGGCTTGCTGCAGGCAAATCAAATTCCAGTGTTTGCTACTGAACATAGAGAATGATTGTGTTTTGAAGATCCTCTGGAGAGAAAAATGAGTTGACTTTCTAGAAAGTGTAGAAATACAACAAACTGGTTATGACATTTTGTTTAGATAGAATTTCATCTATTAGACTAAAGTAAATGAAAGGCTGATCTACTTTTTGAGATGCCTGTGGTTGCCGTGAATGGAGCCATCACCATTGCTCATGGTTGCCCAGGAATTCTCCCATGCATGGAATTGAACTCCTCATCTTTCAAAAGGTTGTGTGCATACCAACCGGACAAAAAACAAGCATCAGTTACTCAGGATGACTCTTTGGGGCTCTGGATTTCTGTGTCCTAGCCAGTGTAACCTAGGAGGTAGGCATATTCCTGTTACAATTACAGGGAGAAGATAGGAGATTCTTCAGTTGGGACGGAGTGAAGATTGGATATAAGACTGTCTTTATCAACAATGGGATTCAGAAATGGCAAATAACAGATTTTTTTCCTAAGTAAAATAGTCAACATAAGTTTAAAATGGGCAAGGATGAAAGGATCAAAGCTTTCAGTCACTGTGACTGGGGAAGGAGCACAGCATTTGAGAGAGAAATTGAAAAAGTAGATTGAGGAGGAAGCTAAATCTAGTATGAAGGAGTGGGTGAAAAGATGGCCAAATCATTTCTTTCTTTAGTGTGTAGGTATCCCATCTACTCATAAACTCCCAGGGAACTGCTACGACTCCCCACTGGGAAGCAGGGGTGTTTGTATTTCCCTTGAAATGGAGAGGCTAATCCACACAAGCACTTGTGCATGTGGTGTTCACTCTGGGCATACAGCTCTCTGCAGACACTTCACAAGTAATCCCCAGAGACAGTTCTCAACAACTGTACTTTATATCTAAACCCTGAAGAAAATCCCAAGTCGTAGTAGGGACTGCACAGAAACCCCTCCCTCTGCTGAGGGTGCTTCAAATAACTCTTCTAAAATCAAAGTACACATAGATTTATAGCTCAACATGAGAATCCCAGCATCCAGAACTTAAAGGGAAATAGTTTAAATGGATTCATTGTCTTATATTGAAGGGTAGTATGTAGATATGGCTAAAGTATGAGTAATTTGTAGAAGGGTCCTGTGGATTTTTTTGGGACAATGCCTCGATTTTTCTTCCCAAGTCCAGACACTCCTTGTGCTATCAGATGCCTGTGACTTTGCTTTCAGATGTTCAGAGAACAGGCCTCTTGCCCAGTGGTAGGACAGGAGTGGCTTGTGTGTTTTCCTGACTCCTGTATCTGTTGCTCCACATGGCTCTTCGGCATTGGAGTGTTTTGCTCTCTGCAGGCATTTGAATGAGCTCTATCTGACCCTTTGGGGACTGTACTTCTTTCTAGGAAGGCACATTATCTAATATTGTGGAGAGGAATGAAGGGCTCGGTTGTCTGAGCCCAGAGGTGGCTGGTGTCCTGTCAAATGACTGTATCATCTTTTCAGCAGCCTTTCCAGTCAGCTGTCTGGCTGCATTCCTAAGATACAAATGGTGACTTTTCATTGTACTTTTGAAGGAAAAGTGAAAATTTGGATGTGACAATGACTAGTACATGATTCAGTGAGTATAGAATGCCTCTCAGGGACCTTCCCATGACAACCTCTCTCACACCTTCAGTGTTTTTATCTTATTTAATCCAAAGTCACTTTCCATCATATGCACTTCATACAAATAGGCCAAACACATTGATCACACCTGTGTGTATGTGAGCATGTGCATGCATGTACCCATGTGTGTGTGTGTGTGTGTGTGTGTGTGTGTGCCTAACATCCCCTTCTGCCTATGATTTGACACAGGCAAGTGTACCCAGACTGACATTTTTTTCTTCCTGTATTCACTTTCCTAAGGAATCCTTTTCTGTGATTCCTGAGAGCAAAGATCTGGAGTAACGTAATTCATTCATTCCTACACGATTAACTTCCTACTTCCCTTCCTGAACTTTCTCACCTTCTGACTTTTGGGCCAACAGGGAAAGAAATCCCATAACTATTTCCAGAGCACGGTGTAGTTTTTGAAAGAAATTTTTTGAAGGAAAAGAAAAACACTTCTCATTTGAATCCTGCAAAATCCATAGTGCAAATTTTAAGCTCATCTTAAAATTTACTTGATTAAAAGATTAATAAAGGCCCTCTCAAATGGAGATCACTTAATAAAAAAATTGAAAGAGAAGCTCAAAAACACTGTAAATGTTATTCCTCAAAGCCCACTCTCTCAGTTCTTCACTGCAAAGAAAAATGTATTTAGCAAATAACTACAAGTCGTCAGTAGCATCCTCAGTCAGGAGCATTTAGTTCATGACTGCCGGGTGGACAGCTGTGCATTGTGCCTAGCAATGCCACCTAGTCCACTGGCTATGAGGATGCTTCTAAAGCTGGGCCTTAATTTTGCCTCCTGGGAACGCTCACCACCCCAGCAGTTACAATGGTCTGCAACTCTGTTCTCTGACAATCAACCATTCCTCATCTTCCTTCATGGCTCCATGTGATGAGGATGCATAGAAATGTGCCTCTGAGCAGCTTCCCAGCTGGCCTGCAGAAAGCTGGGTTCTAGCTTCCTCTGGCAGTGGGCATTCCGTTCAGTTTGATGTTGACTCCCGTGTACAGCTCTCTGCACAGCATCTAGGCTGTTTGTTTATGTAATTAAGGACCACAAGCTGTGCCTGTAGTTCTTGTTGAGACAAGCACTTAGTGAGTTCTTCAACTTAATTACTGGGATTTGGGAAATGTCAGACTACCAGGGAGCAGCATACACCTTGAAGTGTAAGGTCCTTCTGTCCCTTTGAGAGGGCTACTTAGCACTACTCTTGTTATTTAATATGAAGTCATATCTCTAAGCATCTTGCTTAGAAACCTCCAAGCCAGGTCTGTTGGGCACAGCTTCTGCCCTTTGTCTTCAGATACACCACAGGTGACACTTTGACAGATGTGAACTACTATGTAATAAGGACCCATGTTTATCAGTGGTCCACAGAGACTGCCTGCCCACCCCCCCCCCCTACCCCGCACTTACTTCTGCACATTTCCCCTCCCATTCCCAAATCCCTACAAGCATCTCTTGTCACCCAGGTGCTAATCTTAAAGTGGTGCCTGTGTTTTCAGTGTCTGTGACAGTCACACCTCCTGCCCGTGTTAATTGCTGTGTCAGTCATCTGTTCCCACAGTAATACTGCATCCCAAGGTTTCCAAACCTCAGAGGCCTCAACAATGCTCATTTATTTAGCTCAGAGTCTGCAAAGTTCTGCTGCTGTCATCCTGACCGAACTCACCTTGGACAGGAATGAACATGTGTGTAGTGGACTGGCTGTTGGCTTTTGAAAGGAGGGAGTTGGACGACTTAATTTAGAACATTTAAGTTGGAAAACATCCTTCAAATGAGGAGTGACATGAGATGAAAATACTTATTTTATTACTTTCAGGCCTTGAGAAATGCATTGCATGCCCCACATCCACATACTCAGAGGCATGGGGCAGGAGAGGTTAGGGAGACAGACAAACATACATATGGGCCAGTGTCTCTGTTATGTGTAGGACATAATCCAAACAGGTTTCTTACAGGGAGTTTTCATTGGTGAATTTAAGGGAGGCTGGCACAGGTTATAGGAGGCCATGTGACAGAGGAGTGGTCACTATGCTGCATCTGTACCATCTATGTCTGGTACATGGGTCAGCAGGGTAAGCGGAGTAGATTGTATCTGCATAACTCCTTCTACATGGAAGTGACCACTAACCAGAAACAATGCAAAGCAGATGTTTAGATCAACCACTAAGGAGCTAGGAGGAAGTGAAGAACTGCTGACAGGCCCCTTTTTCTAGAAGGAAGGAACCCAACTAGCATTCTGAGGAATACTCAGGCCACATAAAATGGTAAGAATGCACTGCAGTGTGTTTATGTGTGAAGTTGGAGCTCAGCTTTACTCTGTGTCTATATCTGGTATGTCAGCCCAGTAAGGTCCTCGTCGTGATGTCAGAGGCTCAGGAAGGATGCAGCATACATCTCCGTACTTTTCAAACCTCCTGTGTTGTCTCATTTAGTGGTTCAGTGCAAATGGCCAGCACAGACTTAGTCTCATGACAAAGGACCAAGGAACAGGGATGTTGAGAAATGGGGGCTATTAAGTATTCTAGAACAGAAACCACAGAGCCCAGGGGACGAGGCGTAGAGGGGTAAGCAGAGGCTCCTAACTCTCGAGCTCTGTTATCCCCCCTACATCACTATCTTGCTGTTGACATCACTGTTCTGAGATATTATAAGTTCAAAATATACCAGTCTGTTAAAACAGACAAGCAAAATCAAAATTAAAATTTGAAAATTTCTGATACAGGGTAGAGCCCACATTATTCCCCCCTTCTCGTTTTCTTTCTCATTTGTTAAACTTTTAAAGAAACTGTCATAGTGGGGAATAAGGTTGTGGACATGGGTAGCAGGAATTAAGACCTTCAGATGAAATGGATGGGCTTTCAACTATATTAGCCTTCAGCTGACTTTAACAAAACCCTGCATTTCCATTATTTCTGGAAATGTGGTGTGTGTGTGTGTGTGTGTGTGTGTGTGTGTGTGTGTGTGTGTGTGTATGACAATACAGAACTCTGAGGGAAATATCTGTTAGGCCAAAGAAGTAGACATACTTCTGAGATGTAGTCCAGAATCCTTTAGCTCAGTGCTTGCTTACTCCATCCCAGCACTCAGGCCTCAATCTGCTCTGCAGGATTGTAGCTCTAAAATGCCCTACATTTGGGAGTGGGGTTTGCCCATGCTATGCTTCTGTGTCTAGGCAGAGTTTCAACATTCATAGAATATCCTGACTTCTATGTTTAGTAGGACATCTCAAGATGTCTTCCTTTCCTTTCCCTTGAAGTTTAAAAGATGACTTTATAACATAAGCAAGCAGTTGGGAAGAGGAGTTAGTTGTATGAAAGATGGGATTCCCGTCTACTAAAATGAAAGAATTGTGGAGCATTGGCTTGCATAGTAGGTTTTTATTTTATTTCATATTTATAGAATTTTATTACTTAGCTGCTCCCACAGACTACTACTTAGGGTCTCTGTAAAATACACTTGGTCACATAAGAATGGAGGAAAAGTGAGTGACTTCAGGTCTGGCTCTCACTTGTGTAAACTTGTGTGCAAACTTGAGAAGGCTCGTGGAGGGCTGACTTTCTGTGGGGTAGCTCTTCTTCTTCAAAGTAGATTATCTGTGTAACAACAACATTGCCAGAGCTATGTGCTCCATCACAGTTGAATTAAGACTCAAAGATGCTAGTTGACAGGCTGTATTTCTTGAAGATACTAGCACTGCAGACTTATCATACGTATTTCATTTTTCATTAAAATTTTGATCTTTTGAAGAATAGGAAGTGGTGGTTCAGTTAGTTTTTTTTAATGATATTTAGTATCTGGTTTTTACAAACAGTCTTTCTCTTTTCTCCTTACCTTTCTCATCTCAAGAGGTACATTGCTTTATTCTCCATGCTCAACAAATGTTCAATTCAATTTATTTTGAGAAAGAAATGTTCCACGTGCAGTTATTAAATTGAAAGTAATCATTTTTCTGATCATCTTCCACGCCTTTAATTTGCAGGTCAAATTTCATTAGCTTACCAACTGAGAAAGAAAAAAAAATAATGGGCTTCGGTCCCCAAATCCTGTGAGACTATAATTATAAAGCAACATTTGCATTTGTTCTGGGGAAAATTAATCTATTTTTAGCTGTAAATTATATGCTTGAGATAAATATAAAATTAGCAGACTGGAATTGGCTGTCACTGTCAGCCGTGAGGGAGCACTGCTCTGAGTCCTGTGTTCAGGTGCTGTTGAAGCTTATTGACACATGAACAGAATTAAGGACCACTTTCATGAGATCCTTCGTCTCTTTCTTTTCCAGGTGTGGTATAACCAGAAGGGATTCCACTCTCTACCCTCCTACCTCAATCATCTCAACAACCTGATCTTATGGCAGCACTTACCCCCTGATGCTGCGGACTGGAGACAATATGGTAATGTTATTTTTTATGCAATGTCATTGACTACGTTCAACACAACAGTATTTTTAAAATACTGTGAAAGACACAGAATAGGAAAATAAAGAATGATGAGTAGTTTCTTATCAGACATTGAGTGCATAAAAACACACCAAGTTCTGGGCTCTCCCTGTTTCTCCCATTAAATGTCCAACTTTCTGGAAACTGTGACCTTGTCTGTGAAACAGAAGACATTCTGAGAATTTAATTTCAAAAATTATTCTGAAGTTTAATACCATATAGAAGCAAAAATAAATTCAATTTCTAAGGATACTGCTACATGGAATACTGCAGTAGGAGTAAAAGATTTCCCTAATGTGTTGCCATTGGGAAAGTGAACATTGTAATTTGATTCATGTTGGCCTCTCACCTCATCAATTCCCTGTGTCAACCACCAACTGATTACCTATGCTTTCTCATTTCGGTAAATGGCTCAGGTCTGTTTGTGGTATCCAGAGTTGATTTCTTGGCTTAGTGGAATCTACCAGTTTTAGTTGAGTAGAGAAGCAATAATTCATCCAGTTAATTCAGTATCATTATGAAAAGAAGAAAAAGTCAGGAAGCATAAGCAACAGCAGGTTACACCTGTTATAGTTTAGTTCATGTGTGCTTGCAGAAGCATCAGTGCTCTTGGAGGTCAGTGCTAAGCAGTCACTCTAAGTTGGTTCCCTTCACTCACTTTTAATTTTTGCTTACCCATTTCCTGCCTGTTTTCTTTTATATGTATGAATGTTTCATCTACATGTTTGTCTATGTGCAATGTGCATGCCTTGTACCCCAAGAGGTCAAAAGAGGTCATTGGATTCCCTGGAACTGGGGTTGCAGATGGTTGTAAACCACCATGTCAGTACTGGGAATCAAATCTAGGTCTTCTGAAAGAGAAACAAATAGTAAACCACTCAGCCATCTCTCCAGCACCCCTATCTTTTTGCTTTTACTTTTTGTTGTGGTGTTGAGTTTTGTGGTTGCCTTATGTACACCTTTGGCAAGTACTCCACCTGTGCCTATACCTCCAGCCTGCTAAAACCCCTAAAAACAAGATAAACTAGTTTTATAGCACCCTAATGATATCTAACGTTAGTGGATAATGAAAATATTAAAATACGTATGGCTAAGAGAAGCCTAAAAGAGTTATAGAATCATACAGAGTAGGAACAAAAGAATGCTATTTATTAAGGGTCTAAACTATTTCAGGACCTCCAATAGAATTCAATATGCATGCTTTCCTTTAATTTTCATGTTAAAATTTGTAAGATAATGTTTTGTACATGTATCCATTGAGACTGGGCTCCACAACTCTGAATTTTGATTGATTGTGGTTTTCTGTAGTGGTTTCCATCTGTTGTAGAGAGAAATTTCCTTGATGAAGTATGAAGACTACACTTATCTGTGGGTATAAGGACAAATGTTTATAGATTGTTGTTAGGGATTATGCTGGTTTAGTAAACTAGTGTTTGCAGATTCTCCTCCAATAACAATGACTCCACTCTCATTGAGTACTAGGCTAGGCTTCCTTCTAGTTCAAGGAACATTGTAGAAGAGGAAAGAGAAGATTGTAGGAACCAGAGATTCAGGGAATTTCCTGTGAGATTGTGTCTCCTAGTAAGATCAAAAGCTATACCACTAATGTCTTGCTGATGTAACTGCCCAAACGTGAACTGAACAAGGAAGACACTAGTGAATATACCAAACTGGATGGGGAAAACCCCATGAGGCCAAGGCCTCAACCCTTCACAAAGAACTATCAGCAATTGAGGAAAGCTAAGAACCAGAGATGTAGCTTTCCCCAGGGAAGAGTAAACCAGTTGGTTGTCCAGTGCCAAATGGTCAGTTCTGGAAACACATACACACACATACACACACACACACACACACACACACACACACACACACAGTATCATATGTAGTGAACCAATTATTTTTAGGAATACATAAGTATATACATGTGCATATATGCATATAATAAAAATTACTGAAAAGAGAGGCCATGAATTTGAAGAAGATAGGGGAGAGTATATGGGAGGATTTGTAGAAAGGAAAGGGAAGGGAGAAATTCTGTAATTAAATTATAATTTCAAAAATAAAAAATGAAACGAAAATATAAGATAGGCATTATTTGCCTTCTTTATTGATGGGAAAACTGGTGTTCTACGTCATCATCATCTATGAGCTTAGATGCTGAGCCAGTTGGGCTCTGAGGCATGATAGATCTTGTTCTCTCTAGTAGCAATTGTCACTTTTCTCTCATGGCCAACTGAATGGTCCTTTTTTTGTGGACATTCTCCATCAAGGGATATAACAGTGGCCCTTGAGTGATGAACAGTAGTTTGAGGTCAGTTGGGCAGTCTAGAGGCCAGCACCTCTGGCCAATCCTGGTGTGCTTCAGATTTCAAGGGGTCTAGTTTGACCTCATCATGAGGGTGAGTATGGAGAGCAGTCGCTCTTCTCTCTGAAAGTTCTTTTTTTTAAGCCAAGTCCCACTTTACCTTGAGGGACGCTGCAAGGAGGAAGGACCTTTTAGTTAGTCAGTAGACAGTCTCTCCCCATACCGAGGACAGGAATAGTATTGTAAAAGAAATACTCGAGAAAGAATGAGAGAAACACAGGAAGGGGCTTCTCAAGTGTAAAGCTATCTAGGCACGATAGGGGTGAATCTAGAGAAAAGAATATGCTCAAGTTCAAACAGATGGGCAATAGTTTGGGGCACTGGAGATAAGAAAGGATTTGAGAACTCAGCTAGAAACTTGTGCTTCAAAGGCTGAATGACTGACGTCACAACTGGCAGCCCTTCGAGAAATGTTAGGACAAAGGGGTACAGCAAAGAAGGCATGGCTGCTTTGCATATGGCTGATATTGCATGAAGAAGTGACACTATGCAGTAGGGTCTAGAACACTGGAGAGGAGAGATCAGAGCATCCACAAGCAGCCTTGGTCTCAGCCTTCTCTTAAAAGTGAGAGGTAAAGGTAATCAGGTAAGCAACCCCAAGATTAGCTTGCATATTCAGCCAGTGAACAGGTCAGGATATCAAGCTGCCATCTTCTCTCCATGGCTAGTGTCCAGAAGGGCAACTAACTGTTGTCCCTCCCACTTCCTGTCCACTCATTTCCTGGTTGTGTTAGGCTTTCTCTCCTCTGATGTCCATAGTATTTTTCTAGCCCTCAGCAACTTCCTACTGTGGCATGCATTGCCCTCTTCTGTGTCTGTTTGTTCATAGGCTCCTGGGATGCAGCTGCTGCTAACCAACTCTCTATCCTTCTCCCTTGGAAGTGGCTGGAGGAGCAGAGTGCCAATGAACCACTACATAAGTTCATCGGCAAAAAATAGGTGCAAGTGGTTTAGGCTGCAGGAACTTCTCTCCCACAGCAGTACCTACATTAATGAACTGTTTTACAGCAAAGAAGCAAGCAGTCTCAGTCATCAGCAAGATGTCAGAGTACATCTTGAGCCCATGACTCTCCCAGGGATATGTTACAGGAAAAACTAGGAATGGACTAAAACACCTTTCTAAGAATGATGGAATTCAAAGAGCAAAAGAGACCAAGCAAATACCTAACCAAGAAAACGTAAGGGACTGCATGGGACAACTTTGATTTGTTTTTGTCCCACCTACCCTTGGTGTATTCTGTTATAGTTTTAGAGAACCGGTAGCTCCGTCCAAGTGTCTTCCTGTGAACTGGAGACTGCAGTATACTCAGAATTCTAAGCTGTCTATAAACTGCCTGAAAGTTTGGTTTCTGTACCATGTTGGTCTCTGTGTTGTGTGCATGAGGTTCTGATTATGAAAGATACTCAAATATCAGACCAGAAGAAGCCAGAAAGCAGTGGGTGTGGCCTGCTAAAGTTACAAGGGTGGGCTGCAGGTTGGCAGATGCCAGGGGCAGATAACTGCAGACCATAGAGTTCGTGTCACTGATAAGGCACTAGAGATAGCAGCGGTGAGGTTCTCAGTGAAAATGAAGTGTTTCAAGTCAGCCTTGCATGGAGGAGCAGTGGACGAAGGCTGTTTCTAGGAAATAGGAAAGGCCTGGGGACCACAAGAACCCATCCCAAGCAATTGTATAACACAGAACTAATATGCAGTGTGTGTGTGTGTGTGTGTGTGTGTGTGTGTGTGTTTCTCTCTGACTCTCTTTGAGATAAAATTTTTCCATGTATCACCTACCATTTAGAGGGAATAGAGGCCTGTGCTACTGCCTTACTAGTTTTTGCAAATGATTAATTTTGAGCAAAAATTACAAAGTTTCTCAAAACATTGGTTTTATTACGATTCAGGTATGGTGAAGCCAAGAGGTAAGGAGATGATTGACTTCTAAAGGTGGGTTATTATACTCAGAAGTTCTAAGGAAAGGGACATGCCACCTACTAGAGCCCACATGGGAGGCACTGTGGTCACTTGGGAGAGAGGAAAAAGAAATGCAGATAAGATCCTCTGGTGTGCTTCTGCAGAGGGAAGCAGATTCAGAATTACCCTGGAGGAGTGAGTTCAGTGAGGGGTGTTGCTATATGCAGGGTCTGCACCTTACTGGCTAGTACTCGGGTTGATTAGAGGGTACCAGAGCATTGCTGCCTGGACCACAGTTGTCCATCGATCGTGTCTGCACTGCCTGTCAGATAACTGGACATCCTGATGATGGTCATCTCAGAAGCATCTACTTACAGCAGCGGGCTCTTCATTTGTTTGTGGAGAAGCTGGGTTAGACTTAAAATCACAGTTATTCTCTGTTATTGGAAGTTCCTCTAAAGATATTTTATTTGTTTTCTTTGTGTCAAAGTTTCAATTTTTGACTTGTTTATGCACTCAGTGCTGGAAAGGAAGTTTTGTGCAATAGATTGGGAACACAGAAGACAGCGCAGCGGGAGGGTGCATTGTGAGTTGTTATTAAAATATTGATTAAGAACCCCCACTAGCAAAGCTCTGAGCAGAAACACTCTATCGCATCCCTTTCCGCGTGCCCATTCATGTGGGAATTGGACAGAGCTGGATCTATGAGCTTGATATTACAATGAAAGCAAAGCTTAGCCAGGGAGGAAGCTGACAGCAGAGGCTGAGCTTTGGCCCCAGCAGCCCCATAACACAGGGCTCAGGAGCCTCCAGACCATAGAAGCCGGAACACAGGTCTCTGCACTACATAGACAACACTGGACACTCCTGGTTAGGCCTCTGACGGTTGTGTTGGCAGGCATGGGCATTCTTGTCTAAGAGATGAAGGAACTTTGGGAGTCCCATCCTGTCTGCTCATAAGGAGGCTGGTTGGTCAGAATCTACAGTGGTCTCTTTTCTCATCCTAGTGGTCTCACAGCTTATCGGAGTCCATATTTGAAGCATGGAACTCAACACAATCCAGTTTGAATTTCCTAGTCCATTTGTGTAGAGCCAGTTCGTGAAGCCCTGGCAGGTGGGTGCTAGTCCAGGCAAACCAGCTGAGCTTTCCAAAGTGGATTTCCAAGATGGATGAACTCTTCCTGTGCAGTAGGGATTCATTTACTCTAATGCAACAGGTACCAGTACATTTTTGGGTGACAGGAAGTACAGCTTTTCAGGTGTCACTTGGAGTCTGGTATGGAGATTTGGGGCTCAACAAAGATGACAGGACTGAAAGGTAATTCCATTCTTTTATTCTTTCTTTTATATTCATGTCAGCAGTTTAACCATGTTTCTTATCAGAGAATTTGTCAGAATCCTAAGGGAACCTCCAAGGCAGTTGAGACTAAACTTGGAATCTGCTGTTTCCTGCACACTACATAGTCAAAGCAAATTTCCCTTTTTGTCCTTGCAATCCCACAGATGCATGTCTTTTGTTCTTTTATTGCTACTCACTTGGCCCCAGGTGCCAAGGGCACTTACCTAGGTATTTTCACCATAGGTAGCCTACCATGGGGACTCTGTGGGCATGTCTGAGGTCACCCATGGAATGCATCTTTCTGTACATGATATTCTTCTTAATTCATAGTACCTCTTTTGAGCTAGGGCCCTACTATAAAAGCCAGATGGAACTCATCATTCTCCCATATCAGTCTCACAAGTACTAAGATTGTAGATGGCTCCATGTGGGGCCCTTATTATTTCTTTTAATTCTTTTTGTCTTATTTATTTTTATTTTGAAATAAGGTCTAATGCAGTCCAGGTTGGTCTCCCAACCCACTATGTATTTGGTGATAGCCTCAAACTCCTAATCTCTCTGCCTTCATCTTCCAAGGGCTGGGATTATAGACATGTGTCACAATGTTGGGGGATGACCTGCAGGCTATCTCTGACCTGCTCTAGCACTCTGCCTATTGGAAGTTCTGCCCCAGCTAAAGGTTCAGCAACAGCCACAATGGGTCTCATATGTGCACATCAAATCACAGTCCTATTTGCATGAAAATTTATCTCTATTTAAATATTCATAATTATGAGCTGCTGCTCACTCACTTTTAGGTTCTTCCAGTGATGCCGAGGCATTTATCCTACACTTAGGTCAAGTAATGAAGGAAGAAAATCAAGGCAAGTCTTCAAGCCTTTGTGCCTTCCTTGGATCACCCCACATAGCTCTTCTACCATGTACCCTGTGTCTAAGTGCTTTTGTCTCCTGGATCCTGTTTTCTGAAATCATTTCTTTTTTTCAGAATTCCATTTGTATTGATCCAACAATCAAAGTGCAATCAAGATGCTGACAATATTGTTGGGAAAAGTGTTTCTAAAATGTTGAAATTGTCCTTCTCACTCAATACTTAGAACTTCCAGTGCCTCTTAAATGTGTTCAGGATAAAGCCCGGGCATCTAAATAGCAGTACATTTGCTGCTGCCCGCCTGAGATCTCAGTTCATCCTTTTCCTGCCTTCTCACATGGCTTGGCATCACAGGGCTTTTATGCTCAGTAAATTACTGCCCCTGAGGATCCCCAACTAGGTTTCTTCCCTCACTGTCCAGCACCTTTAGAGAAAGTTGTGCATTTCTGCTCAATGCCTCAGGTCCAGCTCACATGTGACATGGCTCCACTGAGGGCCTCCCACCTATCAGAATGAGTTAATGGCTCCTCTCTTGTCCCCCACAGGTGGTAGCTTCTAAAATCTGCCTGTAGATCCATTTCAGCAGGCACTCACATAGTATCACAAACACCTGCAGACATTATGCTAGGCACGGAATCAGGGAGGACTGTGACTTGTCATTCTCTGTTTATGTTTGCAGCTTCAGGACCTGATGTTTTGTAGTATTTCTTTCTGTGCCTGTACTTAGTTCACTTATCATAATATTCTACACATTCATTCATGTTGCTAATGACAGGATTTCATCTTTTTGTGTCTGCATAATAGCCCTTGGTATAAAAATAGCACATTTCCTTTGTCTGCTTGTCAGTTGATGGACACCTGGGTTGACTCCTTGTCTTGTCTATTGTGAGTAGGGCCGCAGTGGACATGAAAGCATGGATACTCCTTTGACAGACAGCAGAAGAAGGATTGCTGGGTCACAGGACGGCTCTACTTTGACATTTTTAAGAAGCACCCATGTTGCTTTCCAAAATAGCTGCCTTAACTTACACTTCACCAACAATGTGTTGGTCCCTTTTCTCTACGTTCTTGTTTAAGATTATCATTTGTCATTTTGACATAGCCTTAGAGTCCTGCTACCCAGAGTCAGGCCTTATCTCCCCATGGTTTTCATTTGCCGTTCCCTGTGATTTCTGGCATCACAGATTATTTTTATTTCATATGCTATTGGTAATTCATGTTTTCTTTAAACATATTGAATCTTAAACCAGTGTATCCAATTCCTTTTTGCCGTTGAAGTACTGGTGAATTCTTGATATGTACCGTTTATCAAATGTGTGCTTTGAAATATTTTTCCCATTCTGTAGGTCATGTCTTCACTCAGTTGATAATCTTTTTTTCTGTGTAGACGTGTTTTCATTTTATGCCATCCTGTTTGTCTAGTTTTGCTTGTTTTCTGTGTGTTTTGGGTCTTATCTAAAAAATTCATGTCCAGTGCAATGTTGAGAAGCATCCCTTTCCTCATTTATCCTGCAATACTTGCATGGATTTAGGTCTTATGTTTTTTTTAATTGATTTTGAATTGATCTTAGTATATAGTGAGAAATAGTTTTGTTTCTTTTCTTTGCATATGGATACCTAATTTCTATAGCTCCATTTAGTAAAGAGATTGCCTTTCCCCCAGAGTGTATTCTCTTTCTGTTATTATTTTTATTATATTACTTATTTATTTGTCTGTTTATTGTGGATGTTGTTTTTTTAATATGGGTACACATGCCATGATGCAGATGTGAAGGTCAGAGGACAGCTTGCAGGAGTCAGTTCTCTCCCTCTACTGTGTGGGTCCTGGGAATCAAGCTCAGATCACTGGCTTGGTGGCAAGCTCATTTCCCCGCTGAGTCAGCTCACCAGCTTGCACAGTTTGTTCTTGGTACCTTTGAATAAAAACAAAACAAAATAAGACAACAAAAACAATAACAAAAATCCAGTTGGCTACAGATAGGTTACTTTATACCTGGGCTTACTGCTCTGTTTTGTTTGTCTGTGTCTGTTTTTAATGATAGCTCTATCATATAAAAGATATATTATCATAGTTTTTGAATACTTTGCAGTCAAGTGATATGATCCCTTTAGCTTTAGTCTTTCTGTTCAAGATTGCTTTGGTTATTTGGGGTTTATTATGATTCCATATGATTTTTTTTCTTTCTGTGCCTTTCTTTCTGAATTCTCTTGATGAATTACACCTTAATAGGATCCTAGGTTCTTCTGGAAAGAAAGAGATGGGTCCACACACATGGCATGCTAGGCAATGAGGCAGATATGAAATAAACCAGGGAACAATGAGTAGAAACATAACCACATCTCCTTTGTTGCTTGTGATGGAATAAGGTATAGCCTCTAGGAATAACTTTCCTCATCCAGTTCACCATGGGAGAGAAGGCCTAAGATCAGGAGACTCTGTGGGAAGATCCTGAGCGGATGTGGCTACTGGGTGCTGGGAACTGGTACCTGCAAATGTGACCTTCATTTCAGTCATAGCCAGTTTAGGGGATGGTCAGTCTCCTGCAGGGCATGGTTGACACTGGAGATAGTGAGTTCTTTGTACCCATAGTGCCATGTTCAGTCTGAACGCTACCAGGTAAGTATGGTGACTTAATGCTTCGTTGTCTTCCTTCTTGGTAGTAAGGGTTATGACTTGATAACACTTTGCTAGGGTAGAGACTCAGCCCATCCCTAAGCCAGGTGAGGTCACCATTGTACCTGTCTTTGTCAAGTAAGTTGTGTAGGATCAGTTTTCTTAGATGAGGATCCTTTTGCTAGTGGTTGGCTGAATGGGGCAGGTGCTGCTGAAAAGGTCTTCTTCAGTTAGGCCACTCCTCCTGTGTTCTCTGTCATGCCTGTCATTTGACAGCTCATTTGGAGGCTTCTGTTGGGCCTTGTCTAGGTACACAGAAGTGATGAGTACATTCAGGGGGTTCGCTACCTTGTGTTCAAGTCTTCTGATCTCCTGGAGGCCACCACCTGCTTAGGACCTTGGAGATTTCCCACTGTGGGTGTTTGTTGTGTTATGTCTGTGTAATTGGGGTTATGAAAGGGATGACCCAGAAGGGAGAGGACGTCTCCATCTTAAAGGACCTAGAGTTGGGCCCTCAGTTTTTGTCTACAGTCTCAAAAGACAGTACACAGTAGAATATTGCTTATAGAATATATATATATATATATATATATATATATATATAGAGAGAGAGAGAGAGGTTCATGTCAAATTCTGTATCAAGAGATGCTGTTACCCATAATATAAACAGGCCATGGGGACATCCTTCTATAGAAAGTGGCTCAAATATTACATTGTAGATGTATTGTTAGCATAGGTAGCTATTTGAGCTATTAGCCAAAGAAAGATCACAGAAACAATGGATCCACAGAACAGTGGTTCTCAACCTTCCTAATGCTGTGACCCTTTAATACAGTTCCTCATGTTGTAGTGACCCCCAACCATAAAATTATTTTCATTGCTACTTCATAACTGTAATTTTGCTACTGTTATGAATCATAATGCAAATATCTGTGTTTTCCAGTGGTCTTAGGTGACCCCTGTGAAAGGATCATTTAACCCCCAAGGTGCTGGGTTGAGAACCACTATTATAGAAGAAAGAAACTTGGATGAGCATTGATTCCAGCACAGTGCATGGATTATACACATATTTTACATGTAGCAAAAATTTTGTTGTAAATTCAAAAGTGACCCATGAAACTGAAGACATACAACACAAAACAGAATTCAGTAATAATGGGTGTGTCAAGAGAAATTCCTAAAATGAGAAAAGTAATTTCACCTGATTGGTTTTGGATTGGAATTTAATATAATTTTTACCCTACTTTTTGTTTGCTTGTTTATGTTTGTGGGTGAGTGTGTGTATGTGGTATATTTGTACCTCACTTTTAAATTCAAGAACTTTTCGTGGTTACTTCCAGTGCTTAGTATTAAATTTCTCAGTTTAAATATAGAGAAAAACATCTATAACATTTCCTCCCCAGAGACGTTAAGAGTGGGAAGAGAGGGTGAAAGCCATCAAAATGCCACTTGGTAGACGCACCCTGCACTTCTTTCTGTATTTACTCTTAGTAGTATCTGGTCATGTTATGCTTTTAGCTGCCCCTCAAGATTCCTGGTCACTCCTGAAGACTCAAGGAAGGGTTTCTTCAACCTTTATTGTCTGAGAAATTTTTACATGACCCTTGTTACTTAAATACACAAAGTAGATGTCAGAATCAAACATCTGCTATAATGAATTTTATAACAAATTACAGAACCTATTTTAAAACAGTTCTTTGTTACACATTTACAATTTATTAAACATGAAAGAAGTTTACATGCTAATGGGATCTATGTGCTATCACTTTTAACCTAAAGATTTAAATCTTGGATGAACATATGATATGGCAGGGCGGACAACGTCTTCAACACATTTTATAGTTGATCAATATTTTGATTTTATAATGGTCAACATTGAGAGTGACACTTCACATTACTAAGAAGAACCAAATGACAGAAGAATGTTGAGGGTCATTTCAGAAATTGTTAGAGATCCTGTCCTAATTCCAAGCCAAAATTCATTTCACATTTTCTCATGATAGCCATCAGAAACTCTCAAACAACCAATTTTAAAATCAAACATTCTAGCATAGTACAGCCTGAAGATTCACTGGTTTAATACTTACACGATGAGGAATTATAGTAAGAAAGGATTAAAAACCTTTGTTTTTCCATAATAAATATTCATTCATATTTCCATAAGAAATAAAATTTTCTATGTCTAGTAAAAGCACTGTAATTCATTATTTACAAATATGAGCCAAGACATTTCAGGCAGCCTTTTTTGGAGTGTTGTGTGGGGGCATGCACAGTAGTACAAAGGGTGCAAGCTGTATGAGGGTTAGTTGTAATTGTCACCTGGCCATAATGTAGAACCACTCATGAAGAGAACCTCAAAGATTGTCTAGATGAGGTTGGCTTGTGAGCATGTCTGTGGGGGATTATCTTTATTATGTTAATTAAGTTAGGAAGATCTCTCCACCATGGGTGGTACCATTCCTTAGACAGGGGATTATCTTTATTATGTTAATTAAGTTAGGAAGATGTCCCCACTATGGGTGGCACCATTCCTTAGGTAGGAGACCCTGAACTGTATATGTTCAAGTAAGCGGAGTCCCAGCTTATGCTTATTAATTCATTGCTCTCTGGTCTTGAATATAGATAGTATGTGTCTAGCTGACTTAAATTTGTTACAATGATAGGTTGAAACCTTGAACTGTGAGCTAAAATAAACCCTTTCTCTCTGAAATTATTTTTGTCAGGATATTTATCACAGAAACAAGTAGTGGAACCCTTATGATATAACGTGGAGGTCTCAGATTTATTATGTTTTACTCTGAAATAATTAAATTTTGCCTATTTGCATGTTCAGAAATCTATTTATTGTTGCCATACTTTCTATTATCCTGCATTCAGTTATATGACCTCATATGGGCTGTTACCCACAGTTTAAAGAGAAACGTTTTAAAAGAACACAAACTTTCCACACATATGGAGGTTAAGTAAAGTCTTTTGATGTTGATGTTACAGACATCTGGGCTTTAATACTTCCAAAGATATACATTTATAAAAGTAATGAACCCTAACATGATGACTGGAATCACAATGTGTTAAGTATCTCTCCATCATAATGGCTATGGTACAAAAGCACAGATGTGCATTTTTATAAATGATAAATATACAGTCTAGAAACCATAACAGATGCAGCCATAATGAGAATACTAAATGAGAAAACTAATTTTACACATTTATACATTGCTGTGGGCCAATTCTAAGAAGGAAAAACCAGAATATAAATGATAAGAATAATCAAAGAAAAATGATTCAAGTGTCCTTAAAATGCACATGTGAACATCACCTCTGAAAACCTTTTAGTGATATCGGCAAGAGATGCGAGCCCTATCCTCTCCATTGTGAAGCTTCAGCTATGACCCTTTGCTTTAAGACCCTTGGCCCTGTTACCAGCCTCAGCAGCCCAAGATTTTCTCACAGTACCATTGTAACCTAAGTAGAATACTGAATAAAAGGATACAAAGAAAATAATACCCCAATTACAGGGATTGTTCTTTGCGATAATGCAGCTTCCACACTAGAACATCAAAGACTGTAAATGATGTTTTTGGCCTCCCAGAAAAGGGATTAAATGGAGATTGAGAAAATTGGAGTCGCACCTCTCAGTCTGCTACGGATTCTGCTTGATTTCAGGATCTGTCAGGAGAGCTTCCTTCTGCCTCCATTCCCTCTCTGAATTCACCTTGCAATCTGCAGGCCCTTGACTGCCCTTTCTCCACAGCAGCCCCCACTGTAGGAATGGCTGCTTGAGATGTAGTTCCTGTACTGGAGACTGGTCATAAACCCTCCCCTCTCTCTCCTGGAGTCTGCTTTCTAAAGTTCCACTTTGTGGAAGGTGTGTGAGGGTGTGGGAGATGGGCTGTGCAGTTGGGATGTGTCCCCTGTTGGTACAGGCTTAAAGACCTCGGGAAGACAGCCATCATCTCCCTGTGTTTCCTAGTTCATTCCCTATTCATTTCTCCCTTATGTTTGAGAAAATGTATGCATACGTCGTTTATTTAAATAACTCCAAACCTTTGCAAAATACACATAAAATCCTCTTACATCCAATTTAAAGTAATATTAGTTTAATTTTAAAGTATGTTTAACCTTGTAGAAGTGCGACAAAAAACAAATAGGATTCTGAAAAATGGTAATGTAGTGGTGAGCCAAGTTGCTATAAAAATGAAAAACTCACTTGATGTTTGTAGAGCCAGATAACATAGAAGTTTCAAGCATATATATTTATGTCCATTTTAATCCACCGCCCCCAGTGCTGCCAGAAACCCCATCCTGCTCCATGGTACCTTCTGGATGATGTCCTAGAATATCACAATGACTTTTCTGCGGTGAGAGGTGATGTCCTCAGGGATGGCCCACTCATCTGTCCCATCATACCGCTTCTGCTAGCTGGTGCAGCAACACCTCTGAATGAATTATCTGGCCTGAGACTGAGCAGGATCAAATCTTTGCTTGGTCGTTGATGAATCACAGTTAGTGCCTAGTGCTCTGATTTCCACATCTAAGTTAGAACACGGGCAGAATGTGTTATTCTGCCCTGAGCTGGATGTGGTCTTGCAAAAGCTGGTAGCAAGCACCAGGCTTAACTACCATTCTGACAGCAATACCAGGGGTTTCTGTGCTAAAACTTAAAACCAAATGTCTTTTTCTGTGTCTTGGTTTTTAAAGAGAATTTCTTAGTTCTATGGTGAATGCCTAGGGATGGCTATAAAGTGAGATAGAAGGAAATGATAGCCTGCCTTTGTTTATTAAGCTGAAATTTAATTACTTTTAAAAAATGGACACATGAAAATATATTATGCTTTTTTTGTGGGGTGCCATGTGATGCTTCAGTACACGTCATGTATATGTTATGTAGTAATTAGACCAGGTGAGACAAATATCTCCTTATAAGTCTTCATGTGTTCCTGGTGAAGAAACCCATAATCCCATCCTCTTCCTTGTGAATTGAGAGGGACATTACAAATGTATCTGGCTTTTGTTGCCCTGAGCACAATATAGGTCCTACTTGCCTGGAATATTAAGATCTCCCATAGGGTAATATGGAACATGTGAACTTTTTAATATTATTTCACTGAAATACTTACTCTGTAAAATATATAAACTATAGAATTCTAAGGCCATTATCAAATGAATAGTGGCATCTCTAAGTTATTCCAGTGGGATTCCTTGGAAGGAAGGGAGAGTCCCAGTCCCAGCAGGGATCTGTGGCCTCTCCAATGACTTACACTTCTAAAGTCTAGGTGGAGGCAGCACTTAGGGAGCTTTATGTCCCCATGAAAATGAGGAAGAGAAGGGCAGATGGCACCTGCTGGGGCTGGAGGGTTGGGGGCTCTTCTGGAGTTCACTTCATATTTATCAGCTGCTCTTCTGTTGCCTTGTGAGGGTTTGATGGTCTATGTTTGATGGCCTATACATGTTAGGAACTCTACTGTTGACCATGCTGATTGTATAGATGCTCAGTTTTCAGTGCTATTGTACCTTGGTGGGAATTTGGTTGAGATATCATAGACTTGGGCTCTGCTGATAATTAGAAGCAGGTTTTGTACTCAGGAAAACAGAACCCTTCTGGCGATCCTGAAATACCTGGTATGTTAGGGCTATACCATTCCTTGACATTCCTATTTCCTCTAAGAATCCATCATTCCAGAAACTGCCTTACAAAGAAATGCTTGTCTCCTAACATGGAGTTTCATCATCAGAGTGCCGAACAAGAAGATGCATTAATGCAAATATCCAGGATACAGCCAGGCACACTGGGGCAGTCAATCATTTCACGAGTGAGATGGGAGAGCAGATTGCCCTCGCCTCCTAGATTACAACTCTAAAAATGACACCAGTCCAGGAAATATGCCACAACGAAGGACAATACATTCATAACTTAGAAATGAGGGAACAGAATGCCATGATTAGAGAACCATTTTTAAACTCTGATGGTTTAGGGTAAGCATAGATATTTATGAAAGTTGGTCAAACATGGATCCGTCACCAGTAGTTTAAATTTTCATTACTGTACCATCTATGGGAACATTTGCAGCTTTTCTGCAGAATGTGCAGAGCCTCTGGACTGTCTCCTTCCTGCTGGATGAATACTGTCTTTTGGAGATCAGGAGTGTGTGCTGGTGAGAAAGTGGGTTGTGGTATCTGAAGTTCTTGGCTGGAAATCCAGCATGTCACAGCTCATTGTTGGACTCTAGAAGGCATCTGAGATACCCATGTTTCAGGCGTCCCTTCTCAAATGGCCATAATGATGGTGTGATAGAGCTTCTCTCAAAAATATATGTACATACATACTCAAAGCACAGAGCACAGGACCACAGCTTATGTTATCTGCCAGGATTAGTTTCAGGAACCTCGATAGATGCTTGAATCCACAGATGCTCAAATCTTTAATTTCAAATGGCATTGGTGAGATATAGGCCTGTAACTTAGAATTATTCTGTTACACCATTTACATACTCTCCAGGTGACTGAAAATACATAATAAAATAAAAATGCTATCAAATAGCTTTCGTGCAACACTGTCTAGGGACTGATGAAAAGGGAAATGTCTATGCCTGTTCAAGACAGATGCAGGTTTTTTTCTTGGCCATTCTTAATTCATGCTTAGTTGAAGCTGTAGGTATGTAACACATGGATAAGGAGTGGTGATGGTATACTTTTGGGTATCAGCTGATTATCTCTGTGCACAAATATGTAAGGATTCAGGATCTGAGGATTGTCATTTTTTCCCTCCTACTCATTTGTGCCATCCTGTCCATTTAATTCATTTCTTCGT
This sequence comes from Peromyscus nudipes, assembly GCA_902168325.1. Lineage (NCBI taxonomy): Eukaryota > Metazoa > Chordata > Mammalia > Rodentia > Cricetidae > Peromyscus > Peromyscus nudipes. Next base: position 28,691 of record CABHPH010139691.1, read on the forward strand.
GTGGATGTGTGATAAGAATGCTTAAGATCTATCCCATCAAAGATAATCAATACGTCATTTTTTATCTCTGGTCACCATGCTTGCATGTCTGTCCCTAAAACAAATTCTTCTTGTACCCTTTCAGGAACATCTCCCCCACCCTGTCCTTGCCACACTCAGCTTTCGTGTGTTTCACTTTTAAAAACTCCACATCTGAGCATGATCATGTGGTACTTATTTTTCTGCTTCTGGCTTATTTTATTTATGTATTCATTTCAAGAGTGTTTTTTGCAAAAAGCAGGATTTCTGTTACTTTAAAAAAAGGGTTGGCCTGGCGGTGGTGACTCATGTCTTTAAGTCCAATACTTGGGAGGCAGAGGCAGTGGATCTCTGTGAGTTCAAGGCCAGACTAGTCTACAATGAGAGCTCCAGGACAATAAGGGCTACACAAAGAGACCCTGTCTTGAAAAACCAAAACAAACAAACAAAAACCAAAACGAAAAACAAAAAAAGGGTTGAATCTTTATATATATGTAAATGCCTGTATCTATATCCACAAACAACACATTTTCTGCATCTATTCATCTGACCATGGACACTTAGGTTGCAGATTTATCTTGGCCACTGATGCTGCAGTGAACATGGTGTGCAGAGATCTTATCAATGTAATGATTTTATTCCTTTGGTATGACCCTATCAGTTCTTTTAGTGGGGGTGCTACATCTTACAGTATTTCTAGTTCTAATTTTTGAAGTACATCCTCTATAGTGTATAAAGAACAACCTTTCATAATGGTTGCACTAATTTTTATTCTCATCATCAGTGTTTAAGAAATGATAGTTAGGTTAATTAGCCTGACTAGTAATCTAATAATTTTGTATGTTAAAAATTGACACTGTAAACTTGGAACATAGATTCAGCTTGACTTAATTATGGAGTTATTAAACTCACACTAAGATAAAAATGTTATAACTGAAAATTTATATAAAACAAAAAACAGATGAAAGATCACAAATTTGTGATTCAGAGTTATAGAGGATGGATCGTGTGGGCGGCTCGGACACACTGCTCAATGTGCCAGCTGCCCAGCATGACCAGAGAATGGTACCCAATGTCCATAGCCAGGAAAAGATTAAAATTAAATTTTGAAGCACGATTTCTACTAAGTATACTTGACTTCTACAGTACTGTGGAGTTGAAAATTCATAAGGAAAACCACTGTAAGACAGGAGCAGTCTTTGTACATTTTTTATTCATCGGTTTTGCTTGACTAAAGCATGACAATGTAATAATGATTTCAAAAATGAAATTAATTTCTGAATAGGAGTGAGATGGAATGAGATGTCAATGAGGCCTGGACCAGGACGTTGAAGGCAAAGATAAAATGCATCAGGGTCAAGGAAAATGATACTAATCCCATTTTCCAAATGGAACCAGTAAGAGAATTTTATACTTTATCATAAAGTGAGCCTGTGTGAAGGTGAAGGATATGAGTGTTCTGCTTTTCTCCCTCACCCCTCCACCCTTTCATGCATGCTCATTCGCCTGTTTTCTTTCTTTCTTTCTTTCTTTCTTTCTTTCTTTCTTTCTTTCTTTCTTTCTTTCTTTCTTTCTTTCTTTCTTTCTCTGTCTCTCTCTGTCTCTGTCTCTGTCTCTGTCTCTCTCTGTCTCTGTCTCTCTGTCTCTCTGTCTCTCTCTCTCTCTCTCTCTCTCTCTCTCTTTTTTTCTTTATTCTTTTAGAAAACTATTCTCTAGCCTGTTGGGGCTGGCATATATGCTGAGCTTAGGGAGAGGCAGGCTTAGAGGTGCTGTGAGTTTGAGGCCACCAAGATAAGGTGCTCATGCGCGTGAGCACTGTGACTCTGTGTGTGTGTGGGGGGGGGGGGGGCAGAGTGGAAGCGACAGAACTGGGAAACTTGAACACATGGCAGTGAAAAGTAAGGAGAGGATGGGGCCCAGTTTTGAGCCTGGGTGACTGGGACGATGGGAATCCTAAAGGGAGGACACCCGTGGCCTAATGGTGGGCTTTGTTTTAGCGGTCATAAACTGGCAGGTTGCAGGGGACTGGGTGTGTGCAGAACATATTCAACTATATGAGGGCTGAGACCCAAGCAACACGAGGAGATGGGTTGCAGAGAGCCCCGGGAACACTTCTGACTGAACTTATATAAGAGAAACATCCATTTATTTGGAGGTTCTAGTTGCTGTGATAAACACTATGAACAAAACAACTTGAGGAGAGGAAAGGGTTTATTTGATTTATACCTGTAGATAAAAACTCATCACTGAAGGAATCTAGGGCAGGAGCTTGAAGCAGAAACTGTGGAGGAATGCTGCTTTCTGGCTTTCTGACTGTCTTACTGGCTCATACTCGGCTAACTATCTTGGTCAGTCCAGATCTGCCTCACTGGGGATGTGCCACAAACAGTGGACTAGGCCTCCCTACATCAATTACTAATCAGGACAAATCCGATCTAAGTAATTCCTCAACTGAGGTTTGCTGTTCCCAGGTAATTCTACTTCGTGTCAAGTTGACAATAAAAACCAGTCAATACACTGGGTGTGCTGGTGTCCTGCTCTGCCACTGGATACCTGGAATTAACACAGGTCCAACAAACCAAAGTCTAGAATTTCTGGTAGGAAAAGTTGATCCTGGAGGCCAAAATGTAATAAAACAGGATTAAACGCTAGGACTTTGAGTTTTATCCAGGAAAGGAGGAGATTGGGTCAGATGTTGAAATAAGTCATGCCACCAATGATTATTTTCAGTTACACCCTGTAAGCCCAAAGGGTGTGTTCCTCAACAAGGTCACACTTACTCCAGGTGCCACTTGCATTTCAAGGGCCCTGGGGGCCTCTGCACTGTGGCAGCCTGGCTAGTAGTTTTAAGGGTTGTCATGACCTTATTAGATTGGATTGTTTACTAGAACCAGCCAATAGAGATTCTGTGCGTGAGGTTAGGGAAGATGCCCATGGAATCAGGCAGGTTATCTCCAATCGCTTGCAGGCTATCCAGCTGTTCAGCAACCAGAAGAGTGGATAAGCTTCAGTGTCTAGAGTTTTTACTGAAGTTGAGTTGATTGAATAAAATCACCATGTGTGTAACTGAATTCATTGTCCAACCTTGTCTTTTCTCCAAAGATTGGACTAGGACCCATGTTTTCAACCTCTAGTCATGTATGTTTCATACTTGGAACTTGTATCCTTGAACCAACTTCTCTTCCTAAGTCATTATAGACCAAGTCTGTTTCCCCTGACATTTGATGATATTTAATCCACCCGAAGACATTTGCATATGTCCTCTTGCCCCAAAGGTGTGTGTGTGTATGGGGGGGGGGTGTTGTGTTTGGCTTAGAAATTTCAGTATTCTTCAACGTTACTTCAGTTTTATAATTGAACTTTACTCATATTACCACACTTTTCTGGGTTTTCTCTAGTTTATAATGTTCTCACCAACAGGCAGAAAATAGAATTACACTAACAGTGAAATATATTGTCACTGTCTGCAGCACGCTGGGAATACTTGCCATGCTTGGCAGGATCTCATTCTTTATAAACAAGGTCTGAGGTCACGTAACTTTTGTGTGGCTACCTGGTGGAGCTAGTCGGTATGAGGCTAGCCGGTATGAGGTTGGCCATAGTGAAATTCTGCCTGCCAGTGAGCCAGCACTTCAAGCTGGCAGCATGGTGAAGGGAGGGTAGCGCATCACACCATCAAAGACAAACAGGAGAGAGACTTGTGGGTGTTACCAGTCCTGACAGTCAATTAGCCAACTCTAGCAATTCAGTTGGAGAAGGCTGTGTAAGTCCAGGTTTGAGAAAACCACACAGCAGGCATCAGACCCACATAGTGGGTGCTAGGAAAGAGTATCTGGACACTAGCTCAGAATCACAGAAATTGTTTGGTGACATTGTGTCAGGGAATTTCTGAACAAATAACTCCCATTGTTCTTTCGGTTGTGGACCAGAGCTTGCCTTGTTGGATGGCTGATCGTACTGTGGAATAAACTAACAATCTGGAGCAAACAGGAGGGGTGCAGGCAGCAGAGAGCTGTCGAGGTACTCGAGGGTGAAACCTCTGGGTTGTGTTTCTTGGGTTCTGGTCTACTATTGTACTCATCGATTCATTCATGTTGATTTATACCTATGATGGTTTGGTGGGATTTTAGTGAGCTCTCATCAATAATACAGAGACAGGTGACAAGATAAATGTAAAATGAATGAGTCAAAAGGAGAAGAAAACAGCAGTAGCAACATTAAAGAAAGCAGAGGGCTTCCATGCTTACTGTGTTGGGCTCCAACTAGCCCTGCATTTGGCTCTGAATATTCAGAATGACCAGTGTGAAGAAGAAAATCTAATGACTCACAGTTCCCAGTGACTTTAGGATGAAGCACAAATTGTTTGCTAAAGTATTGGATTCTTTGATACAGCATCAATTGGGGTTTATTATGGAAAGGGTGTTGTACTGTATGATATTCTGAAGAGTTTTATAAGATAAGATCTTATCGTTTGATAACATGGTGGTGATTTCTTCATGTTGGCCCCTGGCAATACACTCTTACATGAGCCTAACAAAGTAAGCGAAGAAGCAAAGTCCACCAGCCCCCAGAAGAAAATTAGCTCGAGAAAATGGTCTCAGTTTCTGTCTGTCTGGACTTGGCCTGTTTTCTCTCTAGTGCTCTCTCTGCACAGAGTTGTTTAGCCTGAGTCTCCTTCCTGATCATAAAGCATGATGACACATCACTTAGGGTCCTAGAATACTTAGAACACGTGACAAAGGAACATGGTGTCTGTGATGTGACACACGTGAATACGTGATGGTTATGCTTGACAAAAGCCGGAAGAACAAGGAGCCCAGCACACACCGGTTTAATGTCAAGAACACATTTACCCTTTGTTAGTGATAATGGATCAGTGGTGGGCAGAGCAACCAAGAGACAGCTCTGAGTGGCTTGGAGATGACTCCCCAGGGGACAGGGCATGATGCTCACATCTCAATTTGTTGTTCACAGGAATAACACTCTACAGCCACCCATATGGAGGGGCCCTGCTGAATGAAGACAAGATGTGAGTTGACAGAATGCTAGGGGAAGGGCATAGAAAAACCTCTGAGTTTCTGAAAAGTGATATTGATCTCTTTTCAACATTTTCCAGGAGAGATTCTGGCACAGATAGCTTTAAAAGGGGAAGTGTAATGACTGGGTAGAAAATGGGTGAGAATATTGTTCAGCTGTATTTTTTATTAAAAATATGTCTAATGAAGAGTTCCTGTAGCCTATGGACAGCACATATTCCAGAAAGACTATTCAGGTTAATAACCTAAACATGCCACTCACATGGCAAACATGCAATGCCTCCCCAAATATTTCTCATACATGATTTAAAAAATTCACAGTCCACAAGAAGTGCAGGTAGAGGTGGGGGGGTGCTGTTGCACACGTGTTTGGGTACAGAATTAAGTGTCAGGTGTCAACGCCTTGCTGCCAAATCCATTGTTTCTGTCCTCATTCTCTCCCCATCTCCGTTCTTTTCCATATAGCTAACAGTCATTTAGTTCAAAACTGATGATAAAAGTACTATTGCTACTTCTGGCCTGCCAAATGGAGAACACATATCTTGGTGAGGACTCTGTCCTTAAATAAGCAATGAAACAGTAAAGGTGGGTTGCAGATTGCCTTCTTACCTACACTGTTGTCAGAGTCCCACCTCCAGCAATCTCTTGACAGCTGCCCACAGTGCTGGGACAGGCTAGCTGATGACTGTTATAAAACAATGTGTGACAGAAAGAAGGCATAGCCGAGTGGGTGGTGTGTGGTCAGACTGTTCATTGTGTCAGATATCTAAAAGACTGCTTGTGCCCCCCTGTTCCTCAAGATAAACAGAAGGGACAATGGCAGTGTTTGACTTGACAAAAGGTTTTGTCAGAGCTCCAGCTACACACCTGCCTGAGAGCGTGCATGGTGCAATCATGGTGATATGTGGTCATGTAGAAAGCATTTGGTATTCCCAGCACCTGAGTTTTGACATGAGCCAGTGAAGAGAGTAGCCCTACAATTGCCCCTTCCTTTGGGTTCTGCTGCACAGCAAGTGAGTTGTAATGTAGGAAAGGTCCACAACAGTGGGATGCTGCTCTGGGTGTGTTTATCATTTAGCTGAGACTCAGACTCCATGATCAAGAGTAGACTGAGATAGGAAGATGCTGAAATACTCCAGAGTAGATTGAGATAGGAAGATGCTGAAATGCTCCTCAGCTTCATATTTCTCTATTCCATTCTCTGTTATGCATTCTGTTAGCTCTGAACAATAACCCACATCTTCCAAAGCACTCAAGGGGACTGAATGAGGGAGAGAATCCATACACTTTTGGCAGCGTTCCTGGCTCTCCTTCTCCCTAAGTGTTAATCATAGTAGGAAAGTTTGACTTCTTCTGTGACATCTGATGAGCCATTATATTATCCTTTGTCCACAGCCTGGAGAGCATCCGCCAGTGTGGTGTCGCCCTCTGCATTGTCCTGGGATTCTCCATCTTGTCAGCATCGATTGGTAGCTCTGTCGTGAGGGACAGGGTGACTGGAGCTAAAAGGTTGCAACATATAAGTGGCCTTGGCTACAGGACATATTGGCTAATTAACTTCTCATACGACATGGTAGGATTTGGGAATATGGTCCTTATATGAATGTGGAAGTGGAAGGACCCAAGCCACCCGGGGTGGTTCACAACTGAAGCTCCCATTCTGTTGGCTGAGAGCATCCCATCAGGTTGCTTTTACCAGACATCATCAGGCATTCAGGATTGCTTCATGAAGGGAAGACTAAGGAATCAGGGGCTGGAGATCTCTGAAATAAAGGATCCTCCCAGAAATACAGTTTCTTTCTTAGGGAGGAAATGAGTAAATAACAGCTTTCACTATTCTCTTTCAAAGGTCCAGAAGGTGAATGATAAAAATAATATTAGAAATGATCTCTCATCTGTATCCCTAACCTTTGCTCGTGGTGTGAGTACCTACCAGGTGTGGTAGCAGGTATCAGCGTTTCCTGTAGTGTGGAAATCCCTAGACTGTCTTCTGCTCTTTCAGTGATTTAGCAAGTCCTTGTTGAGGTGCTGCCTAGAGTTTAGGGCAGGTATTTTCAATGCATGGACTCTGAACTAGTGCTCTTGAACAACCACCACTCATGCCATCACTGTGGCATAGAGCTTTCATTTTTGTACAGCTGAAATATATGTGCCTTCATGCCCTCGTAGATCTGATTCATTCTATGATGTGGAAAATCCTATGTGAGCAGAAAGCAGGACAGGCCTGAAACTCACTGAGAGCCTCCCACTCGTCAGTTTCTGACCATCTGTGTTATGCTTTACACAGAACTGATGTGTTAGCAAGTTGCTCTTAAGCGATGTTTACCCCTTTGAATGAGCTTAGAGCTCAACTGATTTGTTTGCTTCTGATCCTGTAATCTAGATGTTTAAAAACATATAGTTTATCTGAGTCACACCTGAAATACCTTAGCATTTCAGGAGTCTGTTGCAACTCTGCCTTCAGCCGGCACTGAAGATGATTCATAAATTACAAGTCAAAAGTGCTGGTCCCCAAAGGCTTTATCTTTATTTAAGCCATACCTCTTAATAGGGATGCAGTGGCCCCTCCAGAACGCTGTTTCTATTTGGATAGAACCACACTTCAGTACCTCCCACTCAATTCTGTCTCTAGTACCACAGTCTCAAGCCTCTGTACTCCCTGACATTTGCTAGTTGGTGGTCCCAGAGAAAGTGAAGGATGTGCCAACAATGAGCAGGAGCACAAAGAGCCACACACCTATGACACCACCAGAAACCAAACCTTAAAGACCCCAGGATTTCCCCTCTTCTCTGTACTTCCTTATCATCTCTGTATCCCCAACACAGACTGGGTTCTTCACCCTGTGATGTGTAGACTTGGGGTTTAAGGGCAGGAAGAACTAATTGATTGTTGGCTGACTCTGCTTCTACTTTTACTCAATCATTTTATATTTATGTTGTTCAATGACTCAATCACTCAATCAATGAATATTGTTGAGGATCTGTTAGGGGTCAGGGTGTGTGTAAGATTGCTGAGGACTGAACTTGAGTATCCCCTTCACACCCCCAGCATTCATTGTTCAAACTAATTCCCCAGGGTGATAGTATTAGAAAGTGGAATCTTTGGGGAAATTATTAGATCAAGAGGATGTAGCCTTCATGAATGCCTGAGTACCTCTATAAAAGGGATCTCAGAGATCTTTTTTGCCCTTTCTGCCATGTGGCAAGAGAATAAAAATGGACCACTTCTAAATTGCTCCCCCTATGCTAAATCTGTTACTGTACAGGTCTTAGATTTCTCAGCTTCCAGAGCTGTGAGCAACAGATCCCTGTTGTCTGCAAGCCAACCAGCCTGTCTGTTTTGGTTTTGCTCACTCAATGGACTGAATGTTGGAACTAAATCTATGAGTAAGTTAGAGTAGGTCTCGCCCCAACAGAGTTCACAGACTTATTGGAAGAGGAAGGCACCAAATATACCAGATGTAACTGATTCATGACTAAATCTTTGGCAAGAGTGAAAGAGGGTAGTGGGGTAAAGGCAACTTTAACCCAGGAAGTTAGAGTAATAAATTAATTTTCAGCAAAGATCTGAAGAGAAAAAGGACTCAGTTGCATGGGTGGTTCTGAGGAAGCCAGTGACCCCAGAGAAGAAATAGCTAGGTTTAGGAGTGCCTGAGGAAGGCCCTGGGATTCTGTTGCCTGTGCAGAGCCCTTGAAGGAAAGGCTGCAGGGAAAGCAGAGCATGGAATATCCATCTCTCTCTCTCTCTCTCTCTCTCTCTCTCTCTCTCTCTCTCTCTCTCTCTCTCTCTCGTGTGTGTGTGTGTGTGTGTGTGTGTGTGTGTGTGTGTGTGTGTGTGGCCTTGTTTCTGGGACAGTGTCTGGGTTCCTTGACCCTTCCCAAGGGAGGCAGGCATAGGTGACTCTGGTAGGTTGTTGTGTCTTCCCCTGGAGTACCATAGACCCTGACTTCAAATGCATTCACATTCTGAAGCTCTGGGTGTTGTTGGGCACATCAGTTTTAGAGGAACGCAGCCAAGCCCGTAACAATGACTCAGCATGATGAACTCTAAAAATGCTCTACTATGCAAAGCAGGAGCTAGGTGGCAGTACAATTTGAATGGAAACTACAGGGAAAATTGAGAACGGCTAACATCCCTATCCACTGCAGCATTGCCCCCTTTGTCTTTACAGCTCTTTTACTTGGTTTCCGTCTGCCTGTGTGTCGCCATTATAGCCGCCTTCCAGTTAACAGCTTTCACTTTCCGGGAGAACTTGGTGGCCACAGCCCTCCTGCTGGCACTTTTCGGGTATGTGATGAGAAACACGGCTGCAGAATTATCGTTTGTTTTCCGAGAAAGAAAACCCTCAGGATGGCTTTGAACCTGCTGTCTGCTTCATGATTTTCTGTCTGCTGAAGCAATTATGTTGCTTCTACCAGGGCTGCCGAGCAAACAAGCTTGAGCAAGATGATGAATGCCCTGTAAAGAGGGAAAGGTTGACATGGTCGTAATGAAGATGGCATTGGTCCTGTCTCAGAAAGGCCCTCAAGCTGTTTGACAAACTTGTGCAGTGGGAAATGGATTCTCTGTTATTCTCACTTTGACATTAATCATAGGCTCAAATACATAATCCAGTTAGTTTGGAAATTGCGTTTGTGGAGATTCTCGTGTAAAGCTGTCTGGCATATTTTTTTTCCTCTCCTATAATATTAGTAGCTTGGAAGTATTTTGTGAGACTTCTATCATTTTTTCCTCAGAGGAAAAATAGTAAAAGTAGAAAAGTCCCTGCAGAAATTCTCATTTATACACACTGGATACATGTGACTGCCCCCCAAATGGTACTTGTTGGGTGGAGAAAATTAATCAATGTCCCATTTTTTTTAAAATAACATACCCAGATTTATGCCAAAGGCTGTAACTGAAGTGAATTTTGCATATTTTTTTCTTTTTTTTTTTTTTTTCTTTTTTTTTTTGGTTTTTCGAGACAGGGTTTCTCTGTGTAGCTTTGCACCTTTTCCTGGAACTCACTTGGTAGCCCAGGCTGGCCTCGAACTCACAGAGATCCGCCTGCCTCTGCCTCCGAGTGCTGGGACTAAAGGCGTGCGCCACCACCGCCCGGCCCAAATTTTGCATATTTTGTTGTCAATCCAGTGATCCAGAATTATTCAAAGTATCTAAGTAGGGGACAGAGTTTTGCCTAAACAAGTATGTGTGCATCATCAGATGAATGGATAGACTGATATGCGTTGATGGATGGACAAGTGGGGAAATATGTAAAGATACAAGGAAGCCAGTTATTTCAGGAATATTCATGATGTCACTTATCCTGTGGCCTTGCTGAAATTAAGTGCACTCTAACCCTTAGGTTCCTCCCTGTAAAATGCCAGTTTTGTTGCTAAAAGTTAAATGAGATAATCTCTGTAAACGTCAGGGACAATTGATAGAGTCATTAAATTAATTTTAGCCATTACTATTATTCTTAGAATTATCTTTTTCTTTAGAGAAATTGTGTGCTCACTAAAAAGATGTTTGTGGAACATGGCGTTACACTCAATTTGAAAGTTATGAGCTCATATATAAAGGGCTGTGTATGTGTGTACCCTGTTCCTATTATCTTATTTCAGATCATTCGTCTCATTAACTGGCTAAGTGTTGTTGCATTTCATTGTAGCATGTGTAAAATAGACCTTGCTAAAAAAAATTATGTTTGAATTTTAGAGGGCCAGACTTAAAAAATAAGTACAGAATTTGGATGAAGTTTTATGGTTCAAAACTTAATCTTATGAAATATGTTTTTAGAAAATGTTTAACTTGACTACATCAAGCTAGAAAATTCTATGTTCATAACTAAACATCTTTTGGGATTTCTAGAGAAGCATAGGTCTATGGAGGCATAGTCATGGTCTCTCAAGGGTGACATACTTCCTTGTCTTAGTTCCTGTTCTAGTGCTGTGAGGAGATACCAGGACCAAGGCAATTTATAAATAATGCCAGGTCAGGCATGGTAGCACATGCCTTTGATCCCTGCACTTGGGAGGCAGAGACAGGGGGATCTCTGTGAGTCTGAGGACAACCTCCTCTACATAATGAGTTTCAGGACAGCCAGTGCTATGTAGAGAAAGACCCTGTCTCAACAACAACAACAAAACAAAAACAACAACAAAACCAAAATAAAAAAAGTAAATAAGGCATTTAGTTGGGGACTTGCTTACAGTCTTACAGTTTTAGAGGGTTAGTCCATTATCATCATGGCAGGGAGTGTGGCAACAGGCAGGCAGGCATGGTGCTGGAGCAGTAGCTGAGAGCTCACATCTGATTAGCAAGTTATGGGCAGAAAGAGGGGGGAGAGAGAGAGAGAGAGAGAGAGAGAGAGAGAGAGAGAGAGAGAGAACATGACTGAGTTTTGTTGGTCACAATTGCACATACCTCCAATGCCAACACTCAGAACTACAGAACACAGGCAGAAAGCCCAGCATGAGACCACATATTAAGGCCTTCTTTTAAAAATCCTAACAAATTAAAACAAGTCAAGAAAATAAGACTAAAAATACCC
>CABHPH010139693.1:2586-21694 GCA_902168325.1 Peromyscus nudipes
GACAGAGAAGACCCAGGCTTTGCTGTAATGTTCCAGGGCTCTCCGTGAGGATGGTCCCTCCTTCCTGTCACCACGGGACACTTGGAATACACCTGGAGACGGTTCTGGGTCTACAGCCGGGGAGTGCTGCAGTTGATGTTCAAGAGTAGGAGACAGGAGTTCAGCTAAGTACCTGAGAGTGCACGGCATGGCTCCAAATGAGTCATCCTGCTTTAAGTGGCCACAATGCTAAGGTCAAGACACGGATTCAGGTGGGCATGGTACATGGAGTTCATTACAGAGCCAAGGCTAGAATGATGGGCACCCAGGACTTCAGTGTGGGTGGGCATTGCTGAAGAGGTGGGGGAGAAGCCTCACAAGGTGGAACTCAAATGTGGACAAGAATGGGGTTTCTAGACTGCCTAGCCTTCTCAGTTGTCAACTGAGGTAGCCCAACTCTGGTAGGAACTCCTTTGTCCACCCATTATCTTGGAGGGGAATGGTGACCCTGGCCATATGATCAGCTAAAAGTCTTTGTTTAAGGAGAAGGTCCAAGTCCCTTGTTAGAAAATCACTTTGGAATGAGGGGGCCTCATTCTTTCCCCAGTGGTAGAGAAAAATGGGTCTCTGCTACTTTAGTGGGGTCACATATACCATCTAGAAAGAACCATCTCCAGCCCCCATCTTAGCATGGATCCACCTCTTTGCTGAAGGAGAGGGAAGCAGGAGAGAGAAGAGCCACTGGCTCTTTTGTGTTACTCAATAAATTCTTTGTGAATTCCTACAATAAAATGAAGACAAATTAAGACAAATACAAGTCAAGAGATTGATGGATGACACCAAGCAGCAGATGGGGACCCTGAGACTTGAAGCAGGAGACATGCCCAAGCCAACAAAAGCCAGCTGAGCACTGTTTTCTGCTATTGGATGATGCCCCAGATCAGATCTTCCAGGCAGAGTGTATGGTTTTCTTTTTAAAGTAACTTGGCATTTTAGACCATCTTCTTATAGCACATGGACCAGACAGTTGTTCAAGGCAGGAGTGTGATGGGGCGGGATGAGGCAAAAAAGATATGTGGAAGGTCTGGATCTCCTCCTTCACAGGGCCCAGGTCTCAGATGCTGTGTGTTCACAAGACAGGAGCTGAGGTCAAGCTAAAATTGCATCTGCCTGCTGGTAAGAGGACCCTCGGGAGTGAAAGGAAGGACATTTCTGGGTCCTTGTTGAGGCTCACTTCCATTATCAGATGTCTCCATCCACATAGGTTAGGACACAAGACCCTGTTTTTGTAGACACTGAAGACAAAACAGAAAGCCCTGGAACTTTCCTTGTAAGCTAGAATCCACCCATTCGTGGATAAGCCAGTTGGCAACAGACCTTAGTCCTATGGGGATATGTGATGAAGGCTCAGTCCTGCCACCCAGGAGCTCATAATCTAGCTGAAGCAGGGTACACATATGTCAAATGTCCCCATTGGTCCACAATGACAAAGTGACTCCCATGGAGAAGTTAGAGAGCCTGTGGGAGGAGCTGACACCTGTTCCTTCAATGGCCTTCTTGAAGGTCATGCAGGATTTTCTGGGCCTGTCTTGAGGAACATGCTAAGAAGCAATTATGCTTCGGGTTGAGATGAGCTTCTAACACCAAGGCAGGGAAAAGCCAGCTCCAGCTCTCCAAGCACCTTCAGAACAGTGAACTCCCATAGGCAGAGAAGCACTTCAGACCAGCACCTCCTAGTTCAGGCCTGTGTCCCACAAGACTGTGGCCTTTCCCATAAAAACCGCTTCAGGGAATGAGACCACTGCCAACACAGCCACTAGATCAGAGGTGGGGAGTCCTCCTGGCTCCCTCCATTTCTGTCATGTGCTCAGCACTGCTGACCATCTACCATCTCTGCTTCCGGTTACCTCCATCCGCTGTGAAGCCCTGCCTCTGGTTTCTGCCGTCTCCTGCCTGATAGCCCTCTCTGTGTCCTAGCTCATCTCCTGCTGCCAGCCTCAATTCTTTCCAGTGTAGTCTCCCAAGAGGAGCTTTCTGAAGAGTTAGTCCGATGGTTAAAGAAGCTAGCAGTTAGCTGGGCAGTGGTGGTGCATGCCTTTAATTCCAGCACTTGGGAAGCAGAGCCAGGCGGATCTCTGTGAGTTCGAGGCCAGCTACAGAGTAAGATCCAGGAAAGGTGCCAAAGCTAAAAAAAAAAAAGAAAGAAAGAAAGAAAGGAAGGAGGGAAGGAAGGAAGAAAAGAAAAGAAGCTAGTGGTTATTTTGCACTTACTGTGTGCCTGGCTACAGTATGAACATGTCACCTCCCCTAGCCTTGCAGCTACCCTTTGGCATGAGTACAACTGAACATATAGGAGCTTAGAAACTTAAGGAGAGACATCCACTAGCCAACGTGAGTGGGCTCTGAGCGAGATAGATGTTGTCTTAGTTAGGGTTTCTATTGCTGTGAAGTGACACCATGGCCATGGTAACTCCTATAAGGGAAAACATTTAATTTGGGTGGCTTATAGTTTCAGAGGTTCAGTCCATTATCATCATGGCAGGTGGCATGCATGCAGACATGGTGCTGGAGAAGGAGCTGAGAGTTCTACATCTTTATCCACAGGCAACAGGAAGTGAACTGTGTTTCTGGGCGTAGCTTGAGCTTAGGAGACCTCAAAGCCCATCTCCACAGTGACACACTTTCTTCAACAAGGCCATACCTACTCCAACAAAGCCATACCTCTGTGGTGATACTTTATTTGTGCTGAAATGTGGTGCTATTTTATTTGTATGTTAATAAGCAAAGCATGCCTGGAGATCAAGGGGGAAAAGGCCAGCCATTTTTAAGTAAACATAGAAGTCAGGCAGTGGTAGCACACACCCTTAATCTGATCACGTGGCAGGCAGGGTCTCTGTGTGTTCAAGGTCACACTAGGGAACAGCCAAGCGTGGTAACACACGCCTTTAATCCTAGTACCAACCATAGAGACCTGGAGGTCTGTACAGACAAGCAGTGACAAGGAAGTGAGGTAGCTGCGCTAAGAGCCAATGAGAGGGCAGAACAGCAAGGCAATAAAAGCCTGGGTAGACAGGGAAGCTATGGCGGCGTGGTGAGCTAAGGTTGGCTGGTGGCTCTCACTATTTCCCTGATCTCTAAGGCTTTCACCCCTATATTTGACTCTGTGTTTCTTATTTAATAAGACCACATAGAAATTGGGCTACATACCTCCTAATAGTACCACTCCCTATGAGCTTATGAAGGCCAATTACATTCTAACGACAGGTGTCTTGAACTTCTGGTACCTGTGGCCATATTCTTAGCTACTATCTACTACTGCTGCCACGCTGACAATTTTTCCATTCCAATCTCAGTTCCTAGACATCTCACCCTCCATCTTCCCCCACTGCCCACCGTTTTCATGGCCAGGCACCAACCAGTCTAAAGCAGCAGGAGGGACAAACTATGTTCTCAAAGGAGCAGACCAGCTTGGAACACCAGCCTTCCTCCACCTGCCTCTTATCACTGTGCTGTAAGGCTTAAGGAAAACCCAGCCTCTTCCACGGTTCTCCTGATAAGCATGCTGCCAGGTCTCCCCCACGGACTTATCTGGCATTGCAATTGTCTTGATGCACTTGCTAAAACTCATTGTGGGTTTTGCAAACACAGGTGCTTTGGCTTTCCTTTTGCTTAGCACTGAACGGCAGATGGAGGGTTCCTGGTAACTGATTGTTGAGTTGAAGCACTGCTCTGAGTCATGGTGGGTGAGAATGTGTGTTCAACTAAAAGGTCCAGAGACTGTTCAAAAGTGGGCGTAGCAAGTGGGGAAGGGAGAGGAGGTGAAAATACACGGGTGGATGAAAGTGTGGAAAGGACTGAATCCTAGCTTCCAAGGTGCTGTTAGTATTAGGAGATGGGACCTTTATGGGTATTTGGTTAAATCACAAGTGTGGAGAGTTCATAAATGGAACCAATGTCCTTAAAAGAGAGACCAGAGAACCCCTTTATCCCTGCGACCATGTGATAACATGGCCAAAAGCTTCTATCCATGAGCCAGGAAGTAAACCCTTATCAGATACCAACCCTGTTGGTGTTTTAACCCTGCACGTCCAGCCTCTAGACCTGTGATCAATAAATTTCTGTTAGTAAGCCATGAATCTATGGTACTTCCTTACAGCACTTGAACAGACTAAAACAGTGTCCCTAAAATATCACTAGCTAAGCCGCTCACTTGGAATCAGGCTTGCTTGGGGGACTCCATGTCCCAAAGATTGCAAAGAGACAGTGAAATTCAAGGCTTCCGTATTTAAGCCTGGCATCCCAACCACAGTTAATCACAAGTGTGCAGCTGTCACACAGCATTCGGGACTGCAGGCAAGGCTGACAGTCGCTGTATGGTTCCAAGTCACTTAGTATTTCCTGTCCTCTGTAAGGCTCGGCATCCTAGCCTGCCATGAGCTAGCTGTGTGACCTCAGGCGTGTTCCTCAACCTTTGTGTACCTCAGCATCCTCGTCTCAAAGTATAGACAATAAAAAAAAAATAGCTACTCTTTGGAATGTCCTTTACTACAAGATGAAAGCATGTTAAAGAAAGAGCCTAATATTGTCATTACATGCAATATTATGGCACACATAGAGGGCTTTTGTTGGTGTTCTGAGAACTTCCTGGTGCCACCTCAATTTAGCAGAGATCTTCCTAGAAATTCCAAGGGTAGAATAAAAAGTCAGGAAGTTCTATATGCAAGAAGCTGTGTCTGCTCGCAGATCTATAGCCCAGGAATTAAACCCAATCTTCTAGCATGGAGACAATCTGGGCGGGGGAGGTTTGTTTTCTTGCTGCAAGTTCAGGAATCACTGGAGACCCGCCATCTTGGGCAGAAGGCAAGCTCAATACTGGGTAACCCAGGATTAAAGACCATCAATAGCTTGTGACAGGCACTTCCTGAGCAGCTCACCCCGGTCAAATAGCAGCAATCATTAAATATATGAGGTCCGCTCAATTTAATCTCTTTTCATATAGATTGATTGGATTAGCAGACTAACAGAACCAGGAGACAACTGACATTTCTGCATCCTTTTCAGACAAGCTGGAGCGGGGAGGAGGCAGGGAGACCTGTCCTGGGAACCCACCCCAGCTGTACCCTATACAGTTCCCACCTGTGGCAGACTCAAAGCTGTGCAGCTCAGGGGTCCCAGGCTTGGGGACATTCAAAGGGACAGGAGCCTAATGCATGTGCTGCTGTCTCTGACCTGACAGAGGTACCGTTACACTCTCCTCTCCTCTCCTCTCCTCCCCTCCCCTCCCCTCCCCTCCCCTCTCCTCTCCTCTCCTCTCCTCTCCTCTCCTGTCCCTTCCCCACCAGAATTGGATTGCTCAAATAACAAATGATGTGCTGAGACAACCTTGAAAGCCAACAGCCTGAGAAGTCCCCTCTAACCACGTGTATAGCAAATAACACATGATCTTGGTGTCAGCCTGAAATAGACTGTGGGGCTCTGGCAGGCTACAGAAAAGTTTCTTAGCTGGCCAGTATGGCTCATGCCTGTAATCTCATTGATTAATAAACTGAGACAGAAGGGTTGGTGATGCCTATAGCCAGAGCTAAAGTATGAGATTCTATTAAAACGAATTTTGAAAAAAGATTCTTGAGCTAGAATATGCCTAAGAAGACGTAGGGTAGTAGAGTTTGCCGAGAAAGGCTTGGTGGAGCAAAAGATGGGTTAGAGGGATCCCAGACAAACTCCATTCCTTACCTTCATGTTGGGGCAGCCACACAACTTCTTGTCTATGACTTATCTGTGCTCAAATGTCTCACAGCTGGAAGGGATGTGTTCCCTGGGCCACTTCTGAAGGCTTGTCTTGGGTGATACAGAGACATTCAGCCTCTGAGCCCTGAATCACAAGGTGAGGAAATGATTCTCTGGTTTTCAGTTTTCTCTGAATCCTATGGAAATGAGCAGAAAGGCCCTGCTGAGTACTAGCCGGTCTTTAACACGGGCGCTTCCCCAAACTTCTCCGTGTGTGTTTCACAAAGAGAGAGTAGACCTCACTGGGTGATGGTCTCTGGCTAGAATTTCAGGATTCCTTTATTTTCTTAGAGCTGACTTTCAGATTGTCTTCTTTTTGTAGCAAAGAAGGGACAAAGTCGATGTATGTGAATAACACACACTTTCTTCTGGGGGAACACTTGTTAAAGCTAAAAGAAATGCATTTACTTAGAAGCATGATGCCGGGGTTCTCAACCTGTGGGTCATGACCCCTTCAGGGGCCCAACAACCCTTTCACAGGGATCACCTAAGACCCTCTGTGTAGCAGATATTTAACCACAATTCATAACAGAAGCAAATATACAGTTATGCAGTAGCAACGAGATAATTTTATGTTGGGGTCACCACAACCTAAGGAACTGTGTTGAAGGGTCATAGCATTAGGAAGGTTGAGAACCACTGCATTAGGGTCTTGTTGCTCAGTGACAGAGTGCTTGCCTAACATGTCCAAGGCTCTAGGTTTGATCCCTGCACTTGGAGAAAAGAAACCTACTACATAACTGATTGTTGTACAGGCTATGAGTTCTTTGAAAATACCTGAGTTCTGGGAACTCCTCTCTGTTTCATAATCAGTTGTTTGATTGGATGATTCAAATGGAAAACTTCCCAAATGCAAGGAAACAATCAGCCTGAGGAGGTTTTGGAGACCTGTTGCTATCTTTCTTGTGCTCAGCTTCCCAGTCTTTAAAATGGGTGGGTGTTGGGTAAGACCACCTCTCATCTCTATAACTCTATGCCTCTGATGGTCTAGCCTCACCAAAGCATATGACTACCAGGTCCTGGACCCCAGCCTCACTTCTCCCTCACTGAGCCCCAAACCTCAAACACATCCCTCTCAGACTAGTCCCAGCCTCTTCCCTTCCATGTCTCCTTGTCCCAGTCCTGGCCTCATAGACCGTTCTCGAAGTTGGATCCAGTACTGCTGAGACAACATACCACGTTCTGTGAGAGCTGCCACTGTCTGTGTCTCCGTGGGTCTGTCTCCTCCATCGCTGCCTCCTGCTGCTATGGCTACCACCCCTCGCTTGCGTCCACCTCTTAGCCCAGCCAAGCACTTTTGCTCACCCTGTAGGGATCCTCTCTCTCAGCATCGCCTCTTCTGTGAGGTTTTTCTCCATCAGCTCCCATCTTTAGGCTGAGACAGGCCTCACTCTGTTGTTGAGCTCCTGGGCCACCGTGGTTTTGCTTTTATTGGATGGCGTCATATATGAGTGTTTGTCTCCCACACAGGACTCCCAGCTTCCTTGTGTGCTCAGTGGTCAGCACAGGGACCAGCATGGAGTAGGTTCTCAAGAAACACGTGACGACAAATCCCTGAATGACCTCACGAACTATTTACCTGGTAACTCTGGGTGGCTTTGGCGCTCTCTCTCCGCTCACTTCATGGTGTCTCAGGGTCTTCACAGGCCCCTACCTTGTGAGGACATGTGAATTCGTCATCTAGTCTCATACTGTATTAGCGACTTTTGCATCACTGTGACAAAGTACATGACCGAGGTGACAAGGGAGGAAAGATTTCTGCTGGTTCCTGATGGCAGTCTCAGTCCAGCATGGCACAAAAGGGTAGGGTACAGTGGCTCTGTCTATGGAGTGGGAGTCAGAGGCAAATCAGGAAGCAGAGATGGTACCAGAACCAGGGTTGGTGTAACCTTTAAACCCTTACCTCTAGTGACTTAGCCCCCCCCCATTAGATCCTAAAGGCTCCCCAACCTCCCCAGCCAAGCTCTCAAAACAGGAGCCTGAGGGGGACAATCAGATTCAAACCAAAGCAGTGTTCCTTCCTTCCAGGAGGCCCTGGGCTTCTGCCTCCCCTCCCCTACTCCCCTCTGGGCAAACAGCAGTCTTCCAAAGAGACTCCTTCTTCAGGAGCTCTGACAGAGCTTCTCAAAGCCCCTGGAACGCCACCAGTTCTATTTTATGCCTTCCCCAGTCCGGCGCATTTCACCGCTCTTAGTTCTTCCACCCCGGCCATATCGCGCCGTGCGCTAGATCCAGTGATATGTGGAGGAAAGAAATGTCTATTTTAGTCTCAAGAAAAATCATGTGATTTTGCTTAAGTTCAATTTTAAAACATGGAATATGACTGAACTTAATGTTAGTACTTAGGAAAAATGTTCGCAGTAATTATAGATGAGGATACATATATGCAATTTATTTCAAATTTAGTAATACAAAAAAAAATTCTGGATCCAAACGTAACTATTTATAACTTGGCCAGGAGAACTCTGAGAATCCCAGTTATTTCCCCAGAATAGGGTATTCTTCATGTATCTTATTTAAGCAATAATGCATGACAGAGCATGAATTATGGCATATTAATTCTCACCTAGTGTGCTATTAGGCTAACGCTGACGGCCGAAGCTGTCAGTGCAACTAGGCATGAATTAATATCTAATATTCCCCTGCTGAAATGTCTTATTGAGATTATTTTATTAGGAAAGGTTATTCCTTTAGAAATACTTTTGTATGCTAGTTGGGAAAGGGGCTCTTGGCCGGGGGGAAGCTTCACAGCTTCTTCCAACAGTCATTTCTGAAATTTCTGGCATCTCCGAAAGCTGTCTCTAGTGACATACACATCGTCTTTGGGAAGCTGTCTCTAGCTGGGTGCAGTAGAGGCCCACAGGAACAGGAAATGGACACCATCTTGTGTCTTAGTTTGAGCTGAGGCACAGCGGTGGAGTGCCCGCCTAGAACGCACAAAGCCCTAGGTTCCATCTCTAGCACAGAGAGAAGAAAAAACAAAGTAAATTCAGCCTTGTGGTCGTGAGCACAGCATAGCCTGGTGCAAATGTAAGAAGATGCCAGCAATGTTTCCAGCATCTTCGAGGACGCCACTGTGGCGTGATGTCATGGGAACCAGCAAGATCTGCATCTGAGGGACAGGGTTCGAATCCTGACTCTGCCGCTTCCTAATAGCACCACAGGGGCCCAAGTAATTTAGCCCTCTCTAGTCCATACTTCTTCTGCAGAACCACGGAGGGAACTTTGGGCAGCCCCCTGCCTCACAGGCCTGTTGTGATACATGAGCTTCAATTATCTGCAGCTCTGCAGTCTCCCCACCCAAATATTCCCTGTTGAAATCATCCCTCCCACCCTCTCCCCTGCCCTCCCTCCTGCCCTCCCTCCCTTTCTCCTCCTCCTCCTCCTCCTCCTCCTCCTCCTCCTCCTCCTCATCCTCCTCCTCCCTGTCCTCCTCTGTTGTGGATGAACTCCACGGCCTTTTGCTTGCAAGGCAAGTACTGTACCTTTGAATGGCATCCCCATCCCATTCCTTTGCACATACACTGAAGTAGCAGAAGGTCCCCACAGAAGCCAAGAGGGTACCAGCTCCGGGCATTGGCAACAACAAGGTAAAAAGTAAACCTCTAGGTTTTATACATCACCCGTTCTCAGGTATTGTGTAATAGCAACAGGAGAATGGACCTCCTGTTGGCATGCTCCTTCAATGTGAGTGCTTCAGGTTAGGTATTCGTTTATTCAGTTGGTGATGGAACTGAGTAGTCAAATGAATCTGTAGGAAGGAAACAGAAGCACTTGGGAGTGTATTTCCCTAGTATGAATTTAGTAGTTCAAAATATCAGTAGATGGGTCCATCACTCTGAGCCACAAGCTTTGTTTAAAATTTGCTGTGTGGCCTTGAGCAAGAGTCTTCCCCTCTCTGGGCAGGTCGTCTTGGTTGGGTCGGCCCATATGTGACATACATAAATAAATCATGCCCCATGGTGATTGGAGACTAATAGCATCTTTAGTGGTACTTCTCCAGGCCTACAGCAGTGGTCACCTCCAGATGTGCTAATCACGGACTCTGCAAGCTGCCCAGTCCATCTGGCACAGCACCTCCCACTAAATCTTCACTGAGATGCCTTGCAGCAATGCCCATCGTACAGAGCTGAGCCCTCCTCACCAAGCATATTGTCGGGTTTAAAACGTATGGAGCTAGCTTCTTACAACAAACGAGGGAAGGCTCGGAGTATCTGATCTTTGGAGCCCTAGAAATCTTTCTCTTCCTCCCACAGCTGGAAAGGATCCTAGGAGCTAAACAAGGGCACTCTTTGTGTGTCACGCAGTCCAGGCCCTTGGCATTAGAGCGGTTCTCTGCCCACACATGGACAAACGCTGAGAAGTGCTGTTGCCCATGTGTGCATCACACCTCTTCACTTTGGTGTTTGCGTTTTGCACAGCTGTAATTGGCATGTGAGCACACTCAAGAGAGCTGCCTGGAGGGAACAGCCATGCTGAAGGCTGGGGAGTGGTCATCTGCTGAAAGCTGCTCAAAGGGCCACCTGCCTCAAATGGTGCGCTTCCCTGGAGCCTATACCTCAGGGCTGATGATCTCCGACAAGTCCTTGAGGCCCTTTCATCTGGAACCTCCATCTCAGTTCTGGGTTCTCTGGGGGACTTCCTGTTTGACTCTGGAGTTGCCAGTCTGTGTTTACTTACCTCAGTAAAGAGCAAGGGACTCCAGTGTCCTTTCTGGATGTCTGGGGGCTGGCAGTAGTCTGAGCTTTAGCCATCCTTGTTCTGGCTCCACAGGAAGCTAAAAGAGCTTCAAGCTCAAGAGCCATGACAAGGCAGAGCTCAGTCACAGATATCTCTAAATGTCCTCCTAACCTCAGTGACCTGATCTTTACCTTTGAGATAGGATTTGGTTCGGTTCTGGTCTTTAAAGTACCCACTGGTTCCTCAGACATACACTCTTTGACACAGTCCAGAACAGAGCCATGGGTATAACTTGACTTACAAAACAAATTCCTGGGAGGCCAGGAATTGCTGTGTGGCAAAGGAGGCTACTGTTCATTTATCCTCAGTACAAGACATTTGCTGATTAGCTGGCACAGCAGCCTTCCCCAGTACACCTGTTAGAGCTTTCTAACTTGCTGTGACTGAGTAGAATGAAGTAAGAAAACCCATTGTAGAGATGGTATTACTGAGGCCGGAGAATCAAACTTCAAGGAAATGGCAGGACCATGGACTCTTCTACACTTGTGGAAATTTGGGAACTAGGAAGTTGGCCTCATGCTTTTGCAATGCATACTCAGCTGAAGTGCTTCTGATGATCCAGGAAGGTCAAAAATCTCTGTAGGAGAACGGCATCCACACCATCACCCAGGACCTCAGAAGAAGACAGACATGGACGTTTAGCACATGGGAGTTATAAAACGCACTTTTAAAAAGTTCTTCCTTTGGCATGGCATTTTTCTGGTGGTGTTTTTGCTTTGTTAAAATTCCCTGTCCAAGCTTTAATCCCAGCACTCAGGAGGCAGAGGCAAGCGGATCTCTGTGAGTTCAAGGCCAGCCTGGTCTACAGAGCAAGTTCCAGGACAGGCTCCAAAGTTACCCAGAGAAATCCTATCTCAAAAAACAAAAACAAAACAAGACAAAAATGTCTTGTCCACTCATGCACACCGAATCCAAGGCTGGCCCTAAGGGGAATAGCTAGAGCTTACCACCTGTTAGACTACCTTCTCAAGAAGGTACCATGTATAGTCTGGGCCTGGGTTTAGTTCTTGCCTCCAAATGGAGAATGTCAATGTCTCCTTCTTGCCCCTCGGAAGGTACTGGGATTCCGGCCTGAGCCTCCTTGGTGGTATGCATCCCCTCCTGTAAACAGCTGGGCCCTCCTTGGCAGCTGCTGCCGATTAGTAAATTACAAGGTCAAGATTAAAAAAGAAATGACTAAAGAATAAAACCTTTAGTCAGGCAATTTGAAGTCAGGCTGCCACAATGAACACCTGTTGAGAAAGCCCATTATGAGGAGCCAGGGCTCTGGGTGGAAAGAGCACTGTGAATTAATTTTGATTGCCTCACAGAACTTTGCATAACAAATGATCTCCAATGGGGGTGTCCAGGGACTTGAGCTTGGGGGAGGGGGGCAGATTTCACTTTTAGCAAGGTAACATAAGCTCTGCTAGGACCTTAAAATCTGCCATTGACTGCCCTTGTCTGTACCCCTCTGTTTGAAACAGATTGTGCATGCTAAGGTTACCATGTATTATGCTTCTGGGGAAAAAGAGTAACAATTGATATCAAAATCTTTTCAAAGAAGTTGAGAAAGCATGAGGTCAGAGACTCGTGACTCCCAGATTGTTAAATCATTTATTTATGTCTGTGTCTGTGTAAATGGAGCTTGGGGGATATGCTGTGTGTTTTAAGCAGCCTGCGTTTTATTTTTCAGACACACCATACACACACACACACACACACACACACACACACACACCCCTAATACTTTTTTGTAAGACAGGAATAGTGTAATAGATTTGCTAAAAGCGGATTTGCTTGCTGTTTGGTGACCTTTGTGCTTTGTAATGTCATCAGAAAAATAAAAGTTAGGCATTAGCAATGTTGAGGTACTGTGGACTAGATCGTGGGGGTGGAGTAGTGGATGCACTGAATATTAAGCAGTTTCATTCTTTCCTGAAAAGAAAGAGACTTCAACTGAAAGACGTGGTGTTCTACCTGTCTGACGGCCCCCGATTAAATCTAGAAGCAGGCATCCCATCTGTTTGCCCAAATGAAGAGTGCAATATTCTACTAACTACTTTCTATTATCGTTCAACTTAGAGGTTTCTCGGGAAAGCGATCCTCAGTTCATTTGAAGTTTGTCTGCCACACAAAAGGAAGTTCCCGAAAGCTTAATGCTGTTCAGCTAATCGGCAGCACATAGGCAGCTGGTGAGCTGGCTGTGTGCTCAATACCTGATCATTACTATCACAGGGATGTTCATCGTGGCAGACCTCCATTTGTTGTGAGTCAGAAAACTTAGACATATCTCAAGGACAAGGGACAACTAAGAATATAAAACAAATTAAATTAAAACTGCTGTAAATTTCTGTCTCACCACAGTCCAAATGGCTGGCCTCATGAAAATAACAAATGCTGTTGAGGGGCCTGGGGGAGGAATCCTTACACACTACTGGTGGCATTGTGAATTGGTGCAGTCCCTATGGAAATCAGTACAAAGGCTCCTTAAAAAACTTAAAAATACTGTGAGTTCAAGGCCCACCTGGGCTACAGAGTGAGTTCCAGGAAAGGCGCAAAGCTACACAGAGAAACCCTGTCTGGGAAAAAAAAAATTAAAAATAGATCTGTCAGATAACCCAGCTATTCCACCCTGGAGACAACACTGGAAGGGATCTAAGTCAGTGTTTCGTTGAGATACTTGTGCGTCCATGTTTGTGGCTACTTTCTCCTCAACAACCAAGCTATAGAACCAGCCTCAGTGCCCACCACCAGATGAAGGGATAAAGAAAGGGTGAAGAACACAGTAGAGCTTCTGACCCAGCCATAAAGAACAAAACTATGTCATCTGCAAGAAAACGGATGGAACTGTGTTAAGTGAAGAAAGCCAGACTGTACTTCTTTGAATATGCATAATCCAGATTAAAAAAGGACATTAAAGTAGGAAGAGGGTTGTTTGGAAAGAGGAAGAGGACCGACCGTTGTGGTGAGGAGGCAAAATACATGATATATGTGTGTGAAAATGTCATAGTGAAACCCAATGTTTTGTACAATGAATAAACACCAATAAAAAGTAATAAATTAAAAAAAACTATAAGCCAAGTCTTGATTTTTTTCTCTAGGATTTTTTTCTGTGACTAGGGATGTTTAAAGTTACTGTGTTGGGTTGTAAGACAGTATTTTTCCCCACTAACATATATCTTTTTACTAAATGAATCAAATCTGTTTTTTCAAACGGTTGCAGCTTAGCCTCCAAGTGTGAGCATCACACACACATTCCCCACCCACACTTCCAAGCCCCAAGGGGGTGAAAGTTTGAAGTTGGGTTGTTCCTCATTCTTGCCTATGTTTTTATAATCGAAATGATGGGATAACCCAGCTGAGGGCAAATCTACCCAGCTTGCTTGCAAATGCTCTCCCCCTGAGCACCTGCTTGGAAAAAGAATTCCAATTTCGGTACAATTCGGAAAGTCTTTGGGGGTTCCTCGGCTATATTAGATAATTGAATATAGCTTTCTCTGGTTGAAAAAATATCTCACACATGCAACTCTTCCCCCCCCCCAACTCCCAACTCCCTCAGCTCACTAGTCAATTCTATGACAAAGTTAATCTGGAGCGTGACTTATGGAGTCCCAGTGGGAGGTCACTGGGGCCGGTAAATATGTAAACAGGGCTTTTTCAGTTTCCGTTTCGCATGAATACAAAATAAACTGCGGCCCTCCGCACGCTGGAAAGTTCTTCCTTAAAGTTAATAAAATCTGTCAACTTCCATAAAGGCCGAGAGGAAGGGGGTCCACAGGTGCAGCCGGTCGGCCGAGGCTGGGGAAGTCGGGGCAGCTAATACAAAGCCCTGGGCACCGCGCGCCTCTTCCCATCAATTCTCATCAAGCGTTATTAGTCATCTGCCGCCTCGGAGGTGCGTCCGCGCTCGCCCCGCAGAAGCGACAATGACATTTGGCCGCGCTGCAGGTGCGGCTGTGTGTGGCCGCGGCCGAGTGGGGCCGCCTTTGTGGCGTTCCGGTCCTTTGATCTGGGCACAAAGGGCGGCGGAGCTGCAGCCCCCAGCTTTCTGCTCGCAGCTCCGCCGGCGCGGGAGGGGACGAGCCAGGAGGAGTGGCAGGCTGAGAGAAGGGGCCTCGGGAGGGGGGAATCCATAATATTTATTTCAACAATAGCTTCAAATCTTTTTAAACATCATAAGAACACGGCTCATTAAGCCCACAACAGCCTTGAAATTGTATTATAAAACCGCAAAACAGAAATCAATACATTTGCTAGAAAGGAGGTAATGAAATATATTGAGTTGCCTGAGAAGTGGTTTGTATGAATCATAATATTATTATGTGCGCATCAATTCCATTCCAATACTTAAAGTTAACCAGCTAGCGAAGAGCACCCTGAACCCTCGTTAAACAAACTCTCCGTTACTCCCCAGGCCGGCGCATCCTGTAATAACCGAGGGAGGAGGCCAGATCAATGTTGCCCATCCTGGGCTTCAGCTGCGCAGCTCTATTGCTTCCTGGCCTGATCAATAGTGGCTCACAATGGCCGGGGGAAAGCCGGGGGCAGGCCCGGAGCTTCAGGCTGGAGCTTCCATCCAGTGCAACACCGCCGCCAGCTTCTGCGAAGGGGGCTCTGGCCAGCTGCTCAGCCCCTCCCAACCGAGGCTGCAGCTTCCCTCCGGCGCACCCCTCTGGTCAGGAACTCCTAGTGTCTAGGCTTCCTCTACCTTACTAAATGCGACCATTTCCAGTGTCCCCAGCGCCTGACACTTACCCAATGCAAGGGGTGACCTCTAATTTGTTTTTTGTTTTTTGTTTTCTCCTTGCTTTCCGTTTGCAAATAGATATCGGTTTCTTCCTTCCAGGGGGCGAATTGAAACTTGATGGGTTTTACCCCTTCTCCTTACTATTTCTCCTAAACAGGACCTGATTCTGAAATGTGGTCTACAGGAGACTGGAAATCATGGTTAGAAGATTTGTGGGACCTAAAGCTTATGCAAGTTGAGGAGGAGGTTCTCTGAAAGAAAAACTATTTGGCTTTTCCAAACTTAAAAAACGGGTCTTAGGGAGGGCTCCAAGGATGGAGGCCTTACACCTCCTTTGGGAATCTCACTCAATGGACAGCCAAAACCCACAAAAATAAAAATGCCCTATACATGCAACTCCAAACTGCCTCCA
Organism: Peromyscus nudipes; assembly: GCA_902168325.1. Taxonomy (NCBI): domain Eukaryota; kingdom Metazoa; phylum Chordata; class Mammalia; order Rodentia; family Cricetidae; genus Peromyscus; species Peromyscus nudipes. Next base: position 18,234 of record CABHPH010139693.1, read on the forward strand.
ACCCTAAGAGTTGCCATGTTGTCTGGTTCTCTTGCTCCGGTGGCCCCAGAGCTAGCAGGGTCACCCAGAGACAATTGTTGGAGTAGGAAGATCAGAAAGTGCTCAGCTCAGCCCAGCTAGCCAGTCAGAGGGTCCTCTGAGGCTATAAGATAGGGCTCCTCCTTGTCCACTCCCTGGCTATACTTGTGGCCCTCGCTCTGTGCATTTGAACCAAATGTTGAAGCAAGAAGAACTGTGGAGTCCTGGGACACTGGTCACTTTGTGGAAACAGCCACATATAAATGTGTTTTCGTGGACACACATACACACAGAGACAAACCCTCACCCATGCACAGATGCATACACACATCCAAGTCCAAGCTCTGGGACAGACTTTTGCCTCAGCAAACACCTCCAAGTACAGCTGGATGGTCCCAAACAGTGGTTCCCTGCCTCTCCAAGACATTTGGCTATGTTTGGGGATATTTTGGATTGGCATCACCTGGAAGAAAGAGAACAATTGGTTTCTATGGGGTCAGGGAGGGGTACTACTAGTCATACACAGGGCAGCCCCTCCCAACAACCCCAGCCTCAAATGACAAAGGTGTTGAGAGGTGGAAGTCTAGGCTAAGGCTCTACCCCACTGTTTCTTTTCACAGTTCACAATGTTATGGTTACTGTTTCAACCCCAGTGGCTTTGACATTCTATCCAGAGTAGGGGTAAGTGAGCGCTGAGACCCTGCGCTCCTCTCTCCCATGGCTGGGAGACAAGCTTTGTGTTTCAGCCTCTGTGCTAACCACCTACAGCCATTGTCCTCAGGTTTGCCTGTGGCTCCAGCCAGGGGCCCTTGCTTGAGTCAGGGACACTTGTGCACAATCTCTCTCAGATTTTGCCTTTAGAATGTCACTCTAACACAGCTGTTAGTGCCCAGCTTTGCCAGGGGCTGGCTGTGGGGGTCGCTGTCCACAGCTAGTCCAGAATCACAGAGGAGTCAGACGTGGAGGCTCATTTTCCGGAGCTACGTCTCCCTACCCCACCCCTTATTCTTCTTTCCCAACCTCCTTTTCCTTTCTTTTCCCTCCCAGTGGCCTGCTGTCTCATGCCCCTCCCCCCACTGCCTGCTGTCTTATGCCCCTCCCCCACTGCTTATCCCGGAATTGATCACCCCTGCCATCTTGCCTGCTTCTAGAGACAGGCTTTGCAATGACCCCAGTTTTTGCTCTCCCTGGCTGAGAAAGAACAGTGGTCATCCAGACAGCACGAGCACCACGTCTTTGCTTGGAGAGGGAGGGGCCATACCTACCACACAATCACAGAAACACACAATTAGATGACTGAGGCCAGCGCTGGCCACCCATTGACCAGGCAGATGGCCACCTGGCCCGTGACTGAGGCACCTCAGAGCCCCCAAACTGGTTTAGTTTAGACACAGAACACCAAATCAGAGCCCTGTATTTCTGCATGAGCTAAAAACTTACATAAAATATCCTGGCTGTTTTGAGAGCCAAACTAGAAAATAATTGGTTCTGGGTGTTTTGTTTTGTTTGTTTGTTTGTTGTTTTTTCAGATTTTCTTAAATTATTTTTAAAAAATTTGTTCTCACATCAGGTGTGCACCCGAGGAATGAACCAAGAAGAAAAACGTAGTGATACAAAATTCTCCTCACTGTGGTGCAGAAATGCCTATGAAAAATTAGCCCTGATGATTTCATTTTGAAACTTCAGAGGAAGAAGTTCAGTGACAAGAAAGAAAAATTGCCCAGGCCTAACATATTAAACTAACTTAAACAAAATAACTCAATCATCCTGTGAGTTAGGATTTGCCATAATTTGGTTTATGGAACGAATATTGAGTAAGAAAGTCAAAATGATTTCTTTCTCTGTAAATTTTTTGGGGGTTTGTTTATAAATGCAGAGATTCCATCATAAAATATATGAGTTTTCTTTAAACCAAGCATGCAAAACATTAGGAATTCCTCCAAAATGGCAAGCAATTTATTCTTGTTTACTCTATTTATTGCCTCCAGGGTGTCCATAAAGTCTGGAAACACAGGCAAATATAAACAATGTGATCAAGGACATCTTTTGTCATAAAAAGCAGCTAATAATATCTAGATCCCCAAGCCTTACGGTCATCTTTGATTATCTCTGTCATATAGACGGTGAATGTGAAAATCCAATTCACATTTCCCAGGTTATATTCAGATACACAGTCTAATTGAGAGTAAATATGTCTTCCTCTACATAATAATGAATTCCACTTGTGCAAAGTTTTCTGGAAGGCAGAGCAAACTGAAAATGAGTAGTGCAGAAGATAGTTTCTTAAAGTGAAGAATGTTCTTGAGAATTTATCAGTTTCTGGGGTGGTTTTCACAGTTTCTTTAAATCAAGACACGACATGATGAGTTAATAATGATGATGATGAGGGTGGCAGTTGAAGTTCCTTGGGCTCTGTTGCATGGCAGATGCTCAGCTATGGACTTGACGCGGTCCATCTCAGTGGAAACTCCTGCCTGGTCTGCTGGGATCGGGGATGGCTTTAGGCACACCACAGAACACAGCAACGCTCTTGTGCTGTTTAAGTTGAGTCTAGGCCTGGGTATTCACTATGAATGAAGCATGCCAGATGGTGAAGAATATAGAAAGACAAAAACCTTCAGGCAGTGTGACATTGATTACAGTGTTCCTTCTTCCTCACTTCCCTTTAGTGTCGGGCAAAATTTCTACAGGAGCAAAAACATCCCAGGATGAAATTCCTATCAACTCCATTGTTGGGGAAGCTCTCTTAGTTTCCAAGATTCCAGACTCACACATCCAGTCATCCAATGGTAAGAAAAATGCTCACCACTGGGGCTGACTGGTCTACTGAGAGGGTCAGAGACACCGAAATTACTGGAAAGGTATCTTTGGGGTAGCCTGGTGGTGGTGGCACATGCCTTCAGTCCCAGCACTGGGGAGGCAGAGGCAGGCAGATCTCTGGGAGTTCTAGGCCAGCCTGGTTTACAGAACAAGTTCCAGGACAGCCAGGACTACACAGGGAATCCCTGTCTCGAAAAGCAAAAACAAAAGATAGAGAAGAAATCTTTGGAGCCATGTTTGAAGTTCTGATTCAGAGTTGGGACATCAGGCTGGTGACTTACTCCTCGGCTGTTTGATATGATTTCTAATTTTTGAGGGTAATGGTAATGTCATCTTCATGTGTTGCCATGATATCTGAGGGACAGACAAATGTGCTTTAAGTTTTGTTGAATTAGTGATGATACTGTAGTCTGTGCTGGGAAGTATGCTTGTCCCCATTTTAAAGTATGACTCATCCCCTCAGCCTCCGTTCTTGCCACTGGCCCCATACCCACCTACTGCACACCAAACTATCTGAATCTGAACTTCAGCTGAATGTAAGCAAATCTTGTTTGCCACACTGCCTAAGTTTATAATAGCCTACACACACACACACACACACACACACACACACACACACACAC